>JBBPNE010000101.1:0-57413 GCA_038090735.1 Xerocomellus amylosporus | reverse complement strand
AAGACAGATACCGGCCGTGCATCGAGCGATCACCGGCAACGGCAGCATGGACGAGCGTTCTGCTACCCTCCTCTGCCGACCGCGTGGCAAGGGTGAGATTATTGAAAGTAGAAATAACCCATTCTGGCGCCAGGCTGCGAGTAATACTTGATTTGCAATAACCTGGATCGACCATGCAGGCGATGACAGGTGTGGGTTCAGGAAGACGCGATGCGAGCTCCCGAATGAACATGACCCCCAGTACTGAGGAGCTCAGACGGTCAGCTTTTCCTCGCAAATCAAATATAATACTCACGTTTTGAAAGTTGACAAAGCTCAGCGCTAGTTATAATGACTACTCTTAGTCATAGCTCGATATGCATAGCAGAAGAGTCACGGACCTCTTGCAAAATTCTGGCTGGTTGACGGTTTCAAGGATCTTGTTCTGCGAGTTTGTTGCTTTTAACTTGGAATCCAAATAATGTGCAAAACTCGACACTAAAACCAAACGTGATGGCGAGTCTGGAGAGGAAGAGTTTATCAAGTACGGCAAGAGCAAGATGCTCAGCAACGCATTGGAGAGGTAATTCACTTGCAGCCTGGGGTGACGAAACCGGTAAGATCATTTGAATGGGGCAGACAAGGGAAATGTAAATACATCATTTCCCAACCGTCTTCCGTCTGAGTGTATTTGCTAGCACACAATCCGGCGTTCGCGACGAGTACATTCAACGCTCCATTTCCTTCCTCTGCGAACTTGTCAACAAAGGAGCGTACGTTCTGGAAGCTCCCCAACTCGCGTGGCCATGCATACACTTCTGTACTCCGAACGCCGCTTGCAGCTGCTCGCTCAAGTATGGCTTGATGTCGTTTTCGTCATGTCAGTCTTCCGGAACTGGGTATGACTGCATATGCTTACATTTTTGTGCCTGTTCGCACTTTGCCAGATCCCTGCCTGTCGCAAGAAGTAACTTGGGCTGCATCTTTGCGAGATGTACTGAAGCTTCAAACCCCAGCCCGACGTTTGACCCAGTCACAAGGAATGTCTTCGAGCTGACATCGTCGACTGCTTTGTATAGAGGGAGAGTACGCCATTGCTCGCGAAAATATCGACGGAAGGTGAACACTGCCATAGACGGAATGGTGAAAACGAACGGGGGGTGCTGCGTTTCAGGGTACCCCTGACTCTGGACTTAGCAACAGCCCCCGTTATGCGTAATGTTGGCGACGTACCCCGGAGCCTCGGCGTGTTACGGCCCGGTCAAACCTGCGTTACGCACCGGAAACTGGACCCCAGGCTACCCCAGGCTGCATTGTGCGTCACCGTTGCCTCCATCGGTGTCCATACAGAAGCGGCTACAGTATAAACCAACGACTTTAATTTCCCCCGGACTGTGGTATCGAGGATACGTACTTGCATAGCTAACGTTCTAACCATCATGCCATCACTGGCATGTCCGGCAACTTCGGAGTTGGCAAGCTCATAGTGTAAACGAGCACTGGTTTCTACTGATTGATCTGTTTAATATGAGCTGACTAAACTGTGGCACGGTTCGAGGCCCTGCTGCGGGGGGGTTCGGGCAGGACGAGGAAGCCAACTATAGTGGTCATTCGGAGTTGGCATGCCAGGCTAGCATTGTGGAACGTTTGTGAAGATAATAAATTGGAAATTTTGGTGAGACCACCTGGTGACCTCAATTTGGGAGGAGACTACAGAGACAGGCTGGAGGAAATCCATGCACATTGAAATCCGTTTGCTGGGCCCAAGCAAAGTGTCGAGTGACACTCGATAGAGAGACAGCAAAGAGAAAACAAAGCGTGGGAGATCCCCCGACGACACAAGCCGGTGGTGCAGTGGCAGGGTCATCACGCCCCCGGAGTTGCAAGCAGAGCTCGCGGGGGACAAGGGCGGCAAAAATTTGATAACCAGAAAATGAGGGCGGTGCCCTCATAATAGTGGTTAAACTATTAAGAACAGATACTACACTTGATCTAAGCCAAAAGGCCAGAGTGGTAAAGATTCAGGTTGTCCAGCGAGGGTATATATACGTTTTGTGACGTGCGCACGGACCATGTCAGTCGGTATCGATCGATCGATCGAATGTTGGACCACAGAGACCAGGATATCGGGATATCGTGATCCGTAGGCGCTCCGCTTGTTCCGTGAATTCACGAGGCCATAATCCTGTATCCAAAGCAATTTATGCCAGTACAGTATTGTAGTTACAGTACTAAAAGACCCTGGGTGTGCCTTGGGCATGTCGCATACAACAAAGACTGGCACGATCGCTCTCGAGCTCATAACAACAATAGCATGATGAGGCGGGAAAAAGATGAAAGAATGATGCTGGAAGGTCAAGTTCATGCGTGACCTACACCACCCATCGGTGGCGGGGCTGGACCTGCCTCATACCCGTGGGGAGGCCCATTGGGGCCTCCCGGTGGCATCATCATAGGGTACGGAACGGCGTGTTGTACTACAAAGTGGCTTCAGTCACCAGAGCTAATCAAGTTGAAATTAGAACAAACGTTGTGGGCTCTGGTGGTAGTATGGGTGTGCGTGCATGGGGGTCGGGGTCGGTGGCATGGAAGGACGCGGACCTGCGCCATTTGGCGGAGGAGGGTACGTGCCAGGCGGTGGCATGTATTGTGGCGCTAGAGCGAGGAAACAATCAACGATCAGCTTATAATGTACGACGCAACACAACACGCACGTGGCATCTGTGGCATTGGCGACCCAGCGTACATAGCTGGCCGTTGGGTTGGTTATCGCTCGGCAACAGATCGGCAACTACTCACGTTGTGCGTTCGGCGGTATGCCAGGGGGGTAAGGCATTGGCTGCATGAAAGGCGCTGATACGAAGGCCCCAGGAGGTGGTGGTGCCATACCAGGCATCATATGCTGAGACCAGAGGTCGGTTCCCATAATGGGGTTGAAGATTTATAAGTCCTTACCTGTCCATGGTAGTAAGGAACGTAAAAAACACGTTGTTCGCCCTCTTCGTACGGGTGATGGGTGACGGGTGGCGGCCCAAGTGGTGCTGTGTGAGCCGGTTGCTGAGGTGGTTGGTGAGGCAGCGGAGGGAACATGTTTGCGTATCGTTTGCCACTATACGGCCACATCGCGGCTAAAACAAAGTAAGAGTAACGCGCAGAGATGCATACAATGTGTCATACTAATATTGCTAGCTTCAACAACCTTGTTGTGCTTGAAAGGATTGAAGTCATCCTTGACATGGACCGTAGCCTTCTTGACGACTTTCGTGCCAAAGAAGGGATTGGGAACGGGAGTCTACAACCACACTCAGCAACGCGCAACCAAAGGGTCAGTGACCTCACCGATTCAGCCGGCTTGACACGTGGTGACGTCGAGGCAGAAGCAGAGGTAGTGCTGGGAATAGGTGAAGTAGGTCCCTATATAGAGCAAACCAGATACTTCAACGTCAGTATGACCAGGGGGGATAGATAGTGCATTCGCTATTACAGGGGTGAAGGCATTTGCTTTTGGATTCGGCCGGAAGGACGACGCGTTTGCATTTAGTCGGTTAGTCGAGGTCGGCGAGGTCGGCACAGTAGTCGTTGATGAACTTCCATTGGTTTGTGGGCTGGGTGACTTCGTCTTATTCCCTCTGAAAGGGGGTATGGGTTGAATGAACATGTTGATCGTTGGCTTGCCGTTCGCCTTTCCTGGCTCCGATGGTTTTGGGGCTACTTTGGACGTGGATGCTGATGCTGTCGGCGCGGGTGGTTTTGTTGAGGCAGCAGTAACCGAGATAGGTTTCCGCGTCCCATCAGGTGCAACCTTAGAAGAAACAGGTATTTGCGGTACACGCGATGCACTCGGAGATGCGTTGAGCGCTCCCACAGCACCGATAGTTCGGGCCGTGCCCGAGGATGCGTCCTGAGTAGCTTTTTCACGAATCTGCCGCTGCTTTTCTTCGTCCTTGGCCAGAATGGGTACCAGATCGTCAGGAATAGGCTTGTTAAGCTAAGCGATGTCGTGTAAATAATCGAAGAGAAGATGCGCATGAATCACCGACCTTGAATGTCTGGGAGAACTTGAGTAGCTCAGCTTTGCGCTTGTCCATCTCACTTTTAACTAGGGCCTGCTTCTTTTGGGTCAAGCGCTGCCTCTCATTAGTCACAAAGTCACGGAACGCTGGGAGTGGATCTGCTGGCGGCTATGGAATAGAAAGTGATCAGTAAGAAGACTGAGCCAGTGCTCGATGCGCCAGCTACATACCTTGTTCACTGACGACGTCGACGGCGCTGGAGAGGTCGATTTGGCAGTTGGAGGCACTTCTTTCGGAGCCACCACTGTTCCGTCAGGGCCATTGACGGAAACCTTGGGGACGTCGGTTTTCGGCGGTGGGTTGTTGATGGCTGGAGCTCCAGCAGAACTAGGCTGTTGCTGGAGTTGTTGCTTGCGTGCACCAGGGGGAATATATGCATTTGAACCACGAACAACCGCACCGTATCTGTGTTGCGCTGTAAGGACGTGCAAGTAAGACGAAAATAAAAACTGTACTTGTCTTCCTCGTTTACGCCACTGTCATCGAGATTCAGATTTCTCTCCTCGGCTATATGAGGATTGTTGGCGGTACTCTGCCAAATTTGTGAGCATGCCTTTTAATATACAGCAGAGTACCCTCGCGTTGGAGGACGTACCCCCATAATTTCACTGGCAATGCGCAGTGCCTTTCGCTCCTTCTCTCTGAAGTCTGCCGCGGACCGATCAAGTTTGGTCGTGTAAACCTCCTCGTCAACAAACGACGTCGTGACACCAAACATCTGTTCGTTGGCGGCGAATTGGTCCCACGAGGTATTGACTGCCCCAGGACCGAATGTAACTTCATCTCCGACCCCGTCAGGGTGGGCTGTAGGTGCACCAGGCGAAGCCGGTGAGTCTGAGGGTTGCCACGCCTGCAAGTCGCGTTCTCGCGAAGCCTTTCCCTTGCTGATATCAATATCCGTTCGAAACGCTACAACGGAAATTGGTCACATCAGTACCGACATCAAGGATAGAACAAGGAGTAGTAGAAAGAGGTGAAGCAAATCAATCTAGGGGTGATTACATGGAGAGAAGTTGCGTTTGAGGACTCACTGTCACCGTTGGGCAGTTTAGCATCGGCTGGCCCGGACTGCCAATTCTCGATATTGGCGGAAGGGATGAAGGTGGAGTCTTTAAGAGGAGTGCCCGGTTTCGAGATCTCCTTGGCGTCTTTCAGAGTGACACCAGTCGTGTCGCCCTCAGGACTGGTGGACGAAATGACACCCTCGTAACGCTGGCCGGATTTCGTCAACAAGGTGACGGTTGTACCCTAGTGTGGAATGGAAGATGTAGGCTCGTGACGTGGGACGCAATCGGATATGTAAGACGCACAGTCAAGCCAGCTAGATTCTGGAGGACGCGATCTTGGGGCGCATCTTGAGAACGAGTGCCGTTGGCGTGAGCAGTTAATGGGGGGAAACCCCCCTGAGGTGGAGCGGGAGGGCCATTGGGAAGGCGAGAAGTGGTGTTCGCTGGAGAGAACGTGGGGGAAGCCCTGGCCCCTGACCATGCAGGACGACTACATCGGGGGAAAGGGTGGGGGTAAGGGTGATGAGGGAGGACATATGTGGCGACGACGAGGGTGCAGACATACCGGGCAGCAGGGTCTGCCATACCCTTCCTGGGCTTTGGACGGGAAGTGGTTGCCATTGCGAAAAGATAGAAAGACGAGAAAAATCAAGGAGAGAAGATATGCGGAAGAGAGCAGAAGAGCAGAAATGACGAGAGATAGCAAGCACGACGCGACTATGGCCGCTGGGAGAAGAATCAAGGCGTGCTGGTGGGCTCGCGAGGGGGAAAAAGAAATAAACCCTGCAAGCTGGCGAGGGAAACAATTTTATGTTTCGTGCGGGCAGTTGACTGGAGAGTCAAGTCAAAAAGTCGCTCGCTGACAAGGCCTCGAAGCCAATACTACTCCAAGCCATCCCCGCGGGAACGAGACACCGCTCCCACTCAAGGACCCCAAAGACCACTCCACCACCCACCCACCCGTCCCCAACGAGCCCGACGACGGCGAGCGCATCCCCACACTTCCGCCAGCAAGTCTCCCCGTCGAGCACACCCCGGTCGCTCCTTCTCACCGTCGCCCGGGACGACACCGCGCCACCACGGAGTTTGAATGCGGTCACAGGGGTCCTAGCGCGTGTTCGCTGCTTCTGCGCTCATGCTTGCACCAACCTGACGACAATATTCTTGTCTCGAGAACCCCATGGGCCGATCCTAGACTCATCAGTATCTCGGCCCACGGAGCCCACGCACCAGCGTTGAGTTTATCGGCCTAGGCATGTTTTAAGCGCGAGAGAGCGGTACTACCCAAAAGTATCGTCGAAACGTTTAGCAAAGCAATTAACCAAGGCACGGTCGACACGTTATCCCCGGGCTCTGCCCTCAAAGACCACCGGATAACCGCCTGAGATCGGTGCTAGTAGTCGTATGGGATTTGGGTGGCATTATGCACACGTGCAGGTGGTTCATTTGCTTCAACCTGCAGCCTAACTGGGAATCTGGGATATCCAATACCCTTGACAAGTTCCTAGGTTGCTCACAAACCTGTTCCGGTGAAACGTGGTCTGGAGAGGATCAGACCGGTGTGGTCTATCAAGGAAGCTTCCTCGCAGGCCACGGTCCCGACCAGGACCGGTATGCGGGGAGCCGCGAAACACTCGTGCATAACAGACTCCGTTCAATGTGTATGTCCGTCCATCATCATATGTCGTACGCACACTGCCTGCCAGATGGTAACAAGGTTACCCTTTGAGATTTATTACGCTGATTTATTTATCCTACTTCTCAAAGGAACTCTGGACTATCTTATCATTGTCTCTCATGCCATCCCTCGGACATCTTTAATCGGGCAGGTGTGCATCCTGTTCCTCTGTTAACAGACTGGCGACTTATACTCTCGGTGCGGAGCGAACAGGAACAGGAACGGACTTTTGATTTGCCGCGTTAAGCATTGCCATTCACATCACATGCATTTCTATGATTGTCAGATACGATGACATACTCTCAGGCAACAGTTGGAGATTTAAAAGGTTGGTAGAACCTCGGCACGTTCCCTCATCCTCTTCCATACCATGTCCTATCCAACAGTTCGCCTGCGCGATGTCTCCTCCCGACCACGATACATGACTTATTGGGAGAAGGTCAAGCACACCGAGATCCATTTGTTTACCGAAATGGTCGCTGAAATGGTATCATATTCCTATGATATCCTCTCTCAGATGCAACTAACGACTTGGCTACATACAGCTTGGCGTATTCTTATATGTTTACGCGGGTTCGCCGAGTTTCTTCGTTTCGAGGAGTATATCGTCCCTAACAATTGGTTGTACCATAGGTGTCGGATCCACAGCTGGTTTGGTTGTCGGGAATCTCACATCTCAACCAATGGGCTGTCAGTCTACGCCTCGATAGTGTTGATATTTGGTCCTAACCTTGACGTCCAGCCCTATTCACTGTGGGCGTCGCCTATTCTATCGGCATCGTGCTTGCAATCTCGATCTGTGGGGCGGCTTCTGCTGGTCACTTCAGTCCTAGCGTCACCATTTCATTCGTCTTATTCAGAGATTTTCCTATACGGAAAGCTGCCATGTACGTTTTTCTCCCGTGACTCTGCAGTCGACGTAGCGCATCAGATAAAACTAACATCGAACGCAGGTACATATTGGCACAGTTATTTGGCGCTTATTTGGCGTGCCTTGTCATATATGTGCAGTGGAAAGACCTGATCGTGGTATGTGCTTTCTCGATCGGCTTCGGAGAGAAGATGACTTAGCCTTCCCAAGCTCGCGGAAGATGTTCTCATTGAGAACGGCCTCTATAACACAATAATGTTCACTCCCGATGGTCCAGGAGGTATATTTGGGCTCTATGTACTGCCCGGGACGAACTTGCACCGAGTTCTCCTTAACGAGTTTATGACTGTGAGCATTTCAATCTCTTTCTTCGGCAGTGAGTTTGACATTGTATGCACAGGATCTTGTGCTTGGTCTTGCCATAAGCGCCTGCCTCGATCCAACCAACCACTTCATACCACCGGCAGCGGCCCCCTGGGTCATTGGATTCACATAGTACGACCCTTTTGTAATATATTCATCAGCATTTTGTCTGACCCATGCCTCAAGTGGCATGGCCATCTGGGGATATTCCCCAACCGCCAGTATGTGCCTTCTCCACCGTCGACAGAAATCCCGCTTATTGTCCATCGTTTCCAGTTGCCGCAAACACAGCGCGTGACGTTGGCGGACGTATGATGGCGATGACAATCTGGGGTCGCCAGGCTGCAGGTGGCCCATACGCTGCGATTTCCGCACTCACGAACATCCCAGCCACGATCCTCGCGTTCTTCCTTTACGATGTTTTCCTCTGCTCTTCCTCCCGAAGTACGTACTTTGACTTCTCACCTAGAGGTGCAAGTAAGAAGCTGACGGGAATCCGTGTCGGTTCGATAGCGTTAACCCCACAGCACGTCGCGTTCCTCAGGGCACACAAGATGTACCACGAGGACAATGATCTTGTCCCAGCAGGCTATCTCTCAGCGCTTGGACCACACGAAGATACGCTCTCTTCGAGATCATTTGACGAGAAGCCCACCGGCAATATGGCGACGATGGGCGTCGGCGCCAGAAACGTCTAGTTATGGGTTGGTGGATGGAAATCTAATGACTCGCGTAGGGAAATTTTGCTTCTCATTGGAAAGGGTAACTGGTATGATATGTGAACGGCCTTGGGGCGGACCGCACGATCTACTACTTATGTACAGTAAATTTCTTGTTCAAGGCATGTAACGAAGTCGGATCGTCGAAATCCCGCGTGTCATCGGTTAAAAGTGCCCCAGACAGGAAAGGTCAAGGGCCGAATCACCTTACAACTTTGACTGAATAGAGGCGTGTTCGCCCGTGACTTGGACGACTCTATTCGATCTGCATTGTAGATTCCAAGAGCGTGAGAATAGAAGGTGGACTTACAGCTTCCCAGTGTTACCTCCGGAAAACAGCATGGGTAGTGCCGTGGGTGCGTTCTCCAACCCCTCGACGATATGGAACTTGCGTTTGATCGTGCCGTCAGCGAGGCCGGCGGCTAGATCAGCGATTGCTCTGGGATACTGCGAAGCGTAGTCAAGACTATGCACGGTAAGTCGTACAACGTGAGATGTGGAAAACGAAGGCACGTACACAATAAAACCTTGAATCTTGGCCCGCTGAGAGATGAGATTCATATAGTTTTCAAGGCCACGAGTCGTTGGTGAATCTGGACGACGGATAAGTGCACCCTCCAAGAGAGGTTACCATGGTCAACCTACTGTATGCAGAGATGGCTCCTGAAATGACATGGTCAGAAAATCCAGATTTTACACACGGAAAACTGCACGAACCGCACAACGCTATCCTCGCGTCCTTGTTCAGATGCTTCAACGCCAGATCCAAAATGTCTCCACCGACATTGTCAAAGAAGACGTCCAGATATCCAACGGCGTTCTTGAAGTCCTCCTTGAACGTGCTACGCTTATAGTTCAAAGCCACGTCGACGCCTAGCTCGTTCTCAAGCCAGGCGCACTTGTCGTCACTCCCGGCAAGCGCCACAACTTTTGCACCAGCACGTTTTCCGAGCTGGCAGACGAGGGATCCGACTGCGCCTGCCGCACCGGACACCAAGAGAGTCTCGCCAGCCTTGAGCTTCCCGACGTCATGGAGACCCTGTTGCAATCATTCCGGATCACTACCCGGATGAAGATACTCGCCGCACCACTCACGAAGTAGGCAGTCATGCCTGACATTAATAAATCAAGTCAAATAAGACGCGTTATTAACGATAGGTCCTACCTTGCATGCCAAGGGTGTTTAAAAAATCCAGTGGGGTGGTGCCTGGAAAGGGACTATAATATGTCAGTCACAAGGTCTGCAGGGGAGTCCTCTGGATTCACGTTATCTTTCGTAGCGCTTTGTCCTTTAAAACGGCAAATTCAGTCCAGCCTAAACGATGGATGCATCCCAATCAGGATCTGGGGACAGAAGGGTCGGTACCATACGTACCGAGCGAGCCGGATACCACGTCTCCTTTGGTGAAAACGCTTCCCTCTCCTGCCTCCAGGACGATACCCAACCCGAAGGCACGCATCACCTCGCCGATCTGAACAGGAGGGAGATAGCTACGCGCGTCCCTCAGCCACCCCCGCATAGCGGGGTCGAGGGAGAGATATGTCACTTGAACAACAACCTCTCTTGCCCCCGCCTTCAGGACATCCTTCGAAACAGTTTGCGACTCAAAGGTGTCGGGGAGGATATCTGCTTTAGGGCGTTCTCGGAGAACGATACGAGTGAATAAACTGGATGACATGACGTGAGTTGCCAGTGTCAGTTTTGTCAAGGACTTAGAAATATCAAAGGAACCCGTGCGAGTGCATCAAATACCTTCGTGTGTGGTCCTTATGAATGTTCTGTCTACTCGCCGAAGCCATCCTTCCGAGTCGGACTCGTGGGTCCAACGGTAAATTCCCGATACGGAAGGAAACTTGTTTATATTTATGTTTATTTATATTTATACGATTTCCTATTGCAGACCTTGTGTCTCGCAAGTCGCGGCGGTTGGAGAGGATGTGGGGGCTAAGCAGGTTGAGGACGGGTGGAGGGGACCGCGCCCACGCGCCCCATTGCCGCTCCTCGCTGCCTACAGCGCCCACCTTATCGACCGCATCAATATCGGTGTGCCTGTTCTCATCCCCAAGGATGTCGCAAACCAGGCGCGGCTTCCAGTCTCTTTCAGAGTCTTTCTGCTCTCCACACCACCACACATGTCCCAAACGTGCCCTAGGTGTCCCCAGCTCTCATTGTTCCCTTTGAATCTCCCCCATGCTGTTGTCATTTACACATACACAGACAGCTGTACATCTTCGTTTACTTTCGCCTGCTATCGAACGTGGATATAACTATTACTTGCCTTGTATATATCCGCAGCTCCAATTACTTCAAATCAGTCCATTTTCAACTGTCAATGTTCGAGGTGATTGGCTTGTATTGAGTGTTGCCACGGATGTGGCCCGCTGCATGTTATTACAAACCAATGAGCTCGAATGACGTCCTGGACCAACAGACCTATGGAACCGGCGACGAACCACATGATGAAACATAATAATGTCATGATGGGTTATGGGAGTTTCTGAGTTTGTTACAGGGGCACGTTGCGAGCCACCCTGTGGAGAGCCCTCGCAAAGGAGTGGTACCAGATGACAGGTGCCTTGTCAATGGAGTAGCAAGTTGCTTGTGTCACAGTGTCGGGGTGCTGATGTGTCCACCGCCATAGTTGGAAAATGGCCAGTCTATTAGACCGTGCGCTTGACGGCGAGTGGACGTCGCCAGTCCCCGACCTCTGAATCCGACTTGCTTACACAGGCTCAGGGAAGGGCGCCAAGTCAGATTGCTATATTGCAGTGCGGAACAACAGAGAGAGAACAACCGTACAGATGCAATAGATAGAGCCAAAACATGAATAATGTGTGCTTGCATTCCAGGTTGCCGTTTAAGAGGTGTGAGTGAGCATGTAAATAAAACCGGTCCGTTGAATGGCAGAGAAAGTTAGATTGACCCGAGACAAGTTGCGATCATGACCGACGGATCGGGGCGGGTATCAGGCCCATCAAACCAAAGACGAGGGCATATAATCCAGAGGCTGCATTCGGAATCGGTGGGTGTCTAATAGTAGAGCACAGTAGAAATTACCTCCGATGGTGCCCTTCAAGTATCCTAGACTTGACCATTTTCCGAGCGTGATGGAAAGCAGTGACCAGCCAGCGACGATGGCGGCGGTGAGAGTTGGAATTACGCGTGAAAGGACGCCAGACTGCCTCCACGAACGGTACTTTGAAAGAGTCTGAGGAAACAACAGGGTGAGTAGCTTTGAGGACTCACATCCGGCTCAACCCCTCGGAACCAGTGCACGAGCAAAACATAGAGGAAGAGGAGGACTACGAGCCCGCCAAGACATGACGCAACGAGTGCGACGATTCTATTCCCGGTCAATCAGAGCAGGGTTGTATGACCAGGTGACCCACCTCGACCAGTCACCTGGGCTAGTATTGGGTGTGGACAGCAAGCCGAAGAGGATGCGATGAGTGTTGAGGAGAAATGTGATGGTAGCGCCAGGGATGATGAACTTGAGCTGACGGAGTGTGTGTCTATGCAGACGTGGGCTGGCCATGATCGTGAGGGAGATGGGTGTGCGAGTAGGGGGATTTGGCCAGTGACCGCGTCCTCAGTCAGCTGAGACCGTAACTACAAGTCACCGGTATGCGCTTCCGAGTTGACGGCGTATTCTGAGTTCTCGGTGTGGGTCCTGATTCCAGATAACTCACGCGTTTGTTCTTTATCCGATACCAGTTTCAAGGATATCTCTACAGCGAGAGTCGGATGGCGAGGCGATGACTCTATGCATGACTGCCATATCGAGGTGGATAAAGTCGCAAGTCGCTCTATCCTTGCCATCAGGACGACAAGACATTTATTTAGCCAATGGCTCGGGGAAAACCAGCTAAAACTCTCGTGATCAAGGTTCCTCGACATGGTGCTCAGCGTATAGGTCTCAAATTCAGCCTGTCGGTCGAAAATCTCGTCCGGAAAGAATACGCTGCCAAGTCTGCGAAGCAACGACCACGCGTACGCTACCAACATAACAATGATCCACCAACAGGCGCTCTGGCACAATCAATCGTCGGTTCATCCCCAAAACGTGCAAGGCATGGTACTAATGAATGTGAATTTCAACTGTAGGATGCTGCCTCGGAATGGAATTCGCTGTTGACCAGTGCTCGTGCCCAAAGGGGGCCTCAATGGGACGTGGGGACACAGCAGTCAGTGAAACCATTGCAGTTCCGCCATATAAAAGTATCTGATGTTTGGTAGATTCCAAGTTGACTTTGGGTCAGCTCTCTACTACGACCCTACCCCGCTCGTCGAAGTGTTGAAACAGCAACGTCCCCAAGAGGAGGACCACATCCAAACTCCCGCGCGCCCGGGTTCAATGCAGCCTCCGGACTTCCGCCACGAATCCCCTCGCATCGCTCGAAATCCTTCTGCTTCTGCAGTTCAACCCAACTACGCCTACGGGTCTCCCCGTCATCCACAACATCAACCACCAACTTCATTCAATGCAATTCCTCCGGGCCATTTCTATGGCGACCCTCGCACAACTGGTGGAATGGGTAGTATGTCTCCAGATATTCGGAGACGCACCGGGAGAGTTGGACCAGATGAGGGTTTCATTACACTTCATGGCCCGTAAATGAGTACCATAGATACCATGTATTCTTGCAATGTTTTACATATGCAGTAGCTACAGAGTCGGATGCTTTCCGTAATTAAATCATTTGGAAATCCGTGCTGTTGGCCTTCGTTTCCTCGCGCGCCGGGACTCCTCGCCGTCTGTCATACGCGACCGCGCGCGCTTTTTCACAAGAGCAATGATTCGCGGTGACAGTTCCTCTTCATTTTCCTGGGCTTCTTCCTCCCGCGTTGACCCTCCTTCAGGTTCATCGGGTTCCCCGGGCTCTCCTGCCAGTGAGCCGTTGTTCCCAATCACTCCCTCAACCCCGGTGCCTTCCTCGCTTGCTCGTTCACTAGGAGGTGTCCTGGTCTCCTCTGCCGCCAAAGCAAGCTCCGCCTCCGTTGGTGGGCGACACTTGACCCCGCGGGGTTCCTTCGCAGCGTCTGCTGGCGGCATATTTAAAGGCCGATGACCTGGACAATCAGGCGTACAACGAGGGTGCTTCTGTGTCGAGAGAGCGTGGCGGGGTAGAGATGATCTATGCCCGGGCGTGCGGGGCCACAGAAAGGATTGAGAATCATTTCGACACGGAAGCGGGTTGCACGTATGAATGCAGACTTCGAAGTCAGTAGTATTGAAACCCAAAGCATCATTGCTTTTCTGTGGTACAGAGTCCACAGGAATGGATTGGCTCGAGGGAGCTTGCTGTGAAGAGGAAGCCACCTAGCTTCCCGTGTGGGTAATCGGCAAAAGTGTGTAGGAAAACGTTGACCACCCACGGTTTGTTGTTCGTCCTGGTGCCCAATATTTTCCGCAGATGGTGTTCTGATGGACTTGTTCGCCTCTATGAGACGGGTGTATCGAGCAATCAGACGGGCCAAGTAATACTTACACGATATGGAATTTCCAACTCGATCAGGTCGCTACTTTTGTTGGTGTTTGTATCTGCGTGCGGCTACAGGGGTGTGAGACAAGATCCTTCAATCCACAGATGGATGACTATTACCGTCGGAGACTGGGTTGAGCCTGAAGGTCTCGGCGTAGCTTGGTTTTGCTGAAAGTCAAAAGCGGCAAGCTGTTCGGGTGATAATTGACATCGGAGGAGTTTGACCATAGCCTCAAGATCGTCATTTCGTTTTGCAGACTCTTGACAAATGGTCCGTTGGTGCTCCGCCGCTGCCTAACAAACAGGATAAGTGTATCGCAGCGTGTCTCGGAAAATATGGAAAACGAACTGCTGCTGCCTCAACCTGTGCGCTGAATGCATCCTCCCGTAGTTGAAGTTCTGATGCCCGGGCTCGTGCTATTTGAGCGTCCCGTTTCCACTCACTTCCATATTTTTTCCATTCCTGTAGCAGCAGCTTAAAGCGGCTTATTTCCTGATTTGCGAGGTCAAGTTTTTCGAGCCCAGTCTTGGAGGAGTTACGTGACTGCACCACCTCTTCTTCCCTTACCCGAAGTTCGGCAGCGAGAGCACGGCACCTTTCGTGAAGATCCTCTGGTGGTCCCTGATCTCTCTCTGAGTCTGCTTCAACCTCTCCCCGATCCGAGTCACTGGCACCCCGATCCGAAGGATGAGTGTCAAGCCGTGCGCGAAATTTCGCAAAGGATGCCATGAGGGCATCGCATCGCACCCCCAATGTCTTTCGTTCGTCAGCCCATCTTGTGGAGGACTGTGTGAGCTGGTGCCGCAGGTCAGCGATTACATGCTCCAGTTCGAGGTTCTTCTGTAACAGTTGGTCGAGATGGGGTCTGAGCTCAGTGAGCTGAGTCGGTGGCATGGTCTGGTAGTGCAACAGAGAAAAAATAATGAATGCTAGAATGGTTAGAATATGTCGGATTACCTCCAAGTCCAACCCTCCTCCTCGAGGACTTTGTTGGTCCCTTGAGTGAACGGGAACCTCATTACATATTACATAATCGAGTTCCTTGTGCTGCAGCGACAAGGTTGATGGGATCATCTGGTCGAGTGTTGACCGGAACCCGTCAGAGGCGCGTTTACCTTGCCGACGAGATACTGACACCTTCCAGGTGATATCGCACACCTTTCTTCCCTCTTGTCTGCGGTGATCCTTTGTCTTTTCGCAAGATGATCATGCGTTCACCGGTCAAACCAACCAAGGCATTCTCGGGGGTTCCTCAGGCAAGACGCGCCCCGACGCCGTTGCGTTCTACTCCCGTCGCAACGGCGACGACATCGATACTTACTTCGTCAACCGCCACCGGCTCGACCACTACTCCCCACGAAACCATGGTCGCATCGCAACTTGCGCATATCAACGACCTCGTCCAGAAGAACCGTTCCCTCGAGCAGACAGTCAAAAAGCTCGATGAGGATCTCTCCAAGTCGGCCGTTGATATCATTGCGCTCAACACCGAACGCAGGTCCTGGGAGGGCGACCGCAAGACATGGATGGGTGAACGTCAGAAGTGGATGGACGAGCGGAAGGCATGGGCTGAGGGATGTGACACGATGCAGGCGTGCCATCGAATACAACAGTACCGCGTCGCGTGTGCTTTGCACGACGAGCGTGTTGCTGTGCTCAAAATGCAGGAGGCGGCGAGAAAGGAGCAGCTCAAAAGGTTACAAAGGGATTACAAGATTACAATGTTCCAGGCACGGGAGGCTGAGCTCGAGGCACAGATCGATCACGTCGAGGAGCTCCGAGACGAAGCGACGGAAGTGAGAACTTACTACGAGAGGTCCGCACAAGAGCTAAAGGCGCGGTCTGCAGCCCTTGCTGACGAGGTAAAATCAAGAACGGCTGAAATACAGGCTGCGCACAGACAGCGTGAGCAAGTCGAGGTACGCTCATCACTAGACTATTCTTCCGAATGTCGTCACGAGGCTCCCACCACATCCCTAGGACGATCTCCGGCGCCTTCGAGAGGCTCATGCAGATGCAACGGCAACGTCCACCGCGACGTCCTCCAAGCTTACTCGTCTCACCACAGAACGAGATGCTCTGGAGGCTCAAGTTACCTCCCTCAAGCGTTCTCTCGAGCTTGCTCAGGACGAAACTACCCAACTTCGCACGCAACTCGCTAACTGGCAAAACCTAAAGAAGGGAGAGGATGCTGACGCTAATGAAGTAAGGAAGAAGAAGGCTGAACTTGAGAAACAACTCGGGGAGGCGCGGGGTCGTATCAGCGAGTTCGAGACGCGTGCTGGAGAAACTGAGGCGCTCGAAGCAAAGCTTCAGAAGCAGACGGACCGAGTTGAGAAGCTTAAGGAAGTTCTTGCAGAATGGAAGGTGAGACATTGTGTTTGAAGTTCACTGAGCTCATCAGAGTAATCATCTCGCAGGTGGAATCTCAAGAGCAAACAGCAGCCCGAGAGACAGCGGAGACCCAATTGACCGATGCACAGGTGCAGATCACTACCTTGGAGCAGAAAATCATCGAACTTCAAGCGCAGTTGTTGGCTACCTCCAAGCCTAAGGTAATTTTATGTTTCTGTGTTTGTTCATTTTACCTCCAATTTCTTCGCTCATATATATTCAATAATAATCAGCCATCGAGTAAGAAAGCACCACCCCCACCTAAACCAGTACTGTCAGACGAGGAGGTGGAGGCAGCACTTTCTTCGCCATCTATGTCCACCCTGCCAATTAAAGTCAAAGACAAGTCTAGTAAACCGGCGTCCACATCTAAACCCTCTTCCAGTAGACCTGCCGACGCTCCTGCTAAACCACGGCCAAAGCCACGCCCGGTAAAACAACCTGATCCTATTCCTGAACTTCAGGATAGTGATATCGAGATTGTCGGCTTTCATCCCGCTCCGTCGGCTGCTCCTGAGCGAAGCACCAAAGCGAAAGGTAAACAAAAGGCAGCGCACGACAATGGCGGCGGAAGCGACATCGAAATGGGAGAGGCACAGAAGCACAAGAAGAAGAAAACAAAGGATACGGATAAAGATGCAGAAACCAGGGAGCCGACAAAGGCCAAGGCTGCTAAGCCGAAGAAAACTTCTCCGAGCGATGACGCCGACGAAGCGCAATCGAAGATCAAGGCGAACTCTAGGAAACGTACTGCGCCGGATCCCCCTCAAAAATCCAAGGTCAAGTCATCGCAACCCAATGACGACTCGGAAGAGGCGGCGGCGGCGGCGGATGCAGCGCCAAAGAAGAAAAAACGGAAGATAAATCTATTTGGTGGCTCTCAACCCACAACATTTGACTGGAATGTAATGGCACAGGTATTCTTACTCTCGCTCACCATGGAATGGCCACTGACACGGGCACCATACTAGACTGGGGAAGGGTTGGGTATACCAACACAACTTTCACCCATGAAGGAGACAGATGTTATTCCCCGGCGATTAGGAAGAGCGAGTAAAGGATAGGTATTACAGATGTCCAGGTTGTAGATTTAGCATGATATATTGATATGACCCTCCTATGCAATACTTATGGTACATGTGGACGTGTTGCCAAATCATGAAACTCTTCTCAACGTAAATATTCGTGATCAGAGCGATTATATTGGCCTTTCTTCTATAGGCCAACCTACGTAGTGTCACGGTTCCCGTGTGCTATCGATATGCGGAACGCATACCTAACAACAAAGGCGTGTGTGGGGCGGCCAGGTAAACGGTTGAAAAGAAGAAAACCAGCCCGAGCATCTTCAAGTACCAAGCGGAGTTTAAAATCACCTTACCCACACTCATTCCATAGGGACTTCGCACTTCGAACACGAACGAACATGAGCACAACCAATGTATCGTGGTTTGAACGTCTACGGCTTAGCTTCGTCAGTCCTGCATTACCTCAAATGCGATTGGGCCCGGACAAGAGCTCCCAAAATCCAGTGATGGTCAGTTTGGCGCTTCGAGGGTCATTAGCTTCAGCGCGTAATAGGAGATCAGATCCAGTTCTTCATATGGGACGCTCAACATCCCTACATGAGTTGGTGGAAACATTTTGAAAGCGAGCTGCCCCGTCTCGCGCAGCTCGGGTTCACACAAGTCTGGCTACCCCCGCCAAGCAAAGCAATGGGTGGCAAGGTCATGATTTCTTTGCGCTAAACACGCTCAACGTTCCTGACGGTGTAATAGCAATCCACAGGATATGACGCTTATGACCTGGTATGTTTGGCTTAACCGTATACTTGCGTCCTGCTTCATCCATTTGATTCACTGCACCCCTAGTGGGACATAGGAGAATTCAACCAGAGAGGGACCATTCCGACCAGATGGGGCACCCGAGAGGAGCTCCTCGAAGCTTGCTCTGTAGCACGTCGAAAAAACATTGGCGTCATAATAGATGCAGTACTCAATGTGATTCGTCCAGGCTTTTTTGTCGAGCCGGTTCTTACCTCTGAGTACACCAGCATAAACTTGGTGCTGATAGGCCAGAAACGTTCTCCGCCGTGCCCGTGGATCCAGAGAACCGGTTGCGTGCTCTGGAACCGGAGCGTGAAATTAGAGTATGTGGATATTCACCCTTCTGAGTGTTTCGCTCTAGCTCTCGTAGGGCTGGACAGCATTCGACTTCCCCGGACGACAAGGCAAGGTGAACATGATAAATGCCTTGACTCGAAATATGCTAACATTCTTATGACAGTATAGCGGGATGAAGTGGAACCATGAGCACTTTTCAGGTCAGTTTCACGATGAAAGCCTCGCTTTAACTCCCTCAGCCCTAGCAGGACTTGATTGGGATGATCTAACTCAGACCAGTGGAATCTATCGCATATCGAGCCAGAACCATAAAGGTTGGTCGACCCGGGTCGACGCTGAGCTAGGGAACTATGATTATCTTCTCGGAATTGATGTTCGTATGTTAATTCGATCCGAGTGGCCATCTAATAACGGTTCGTGCGAATAACTTCCAGATCAATCATCGGCATCCTGCGGTGCGTGATGACCTGTATGCGTGGGGTTCGTGGATCCTCGATGTATGTAGTTGCAATTGGCAACCTTCTCGTGTCTATTCTGATTCCGCATACTAGATAACCGACGGAAGTGGATTTAGGTTGGATGCCATCAAGCACATGGATCGAAACTTCCTTCTCGAGTTTGTGAGAGTCGAGCGCAAGTCTGGTGGTTCCACATCCTCACGGGCCCTGTTTACTCTAGATTCGAAGGACTCGTGGTGTGCAAAATAGGGAGAGGATGTTTGTTGTGGCAGAATATTGGAGCGCAAAGTCAGCATTGTTTCCTTCTGCTTACGATCCGATTACAGATAATGGAAAACAGCGTCCAAAAGATACTGCCTTACATCCGAGCGTGTCAAGGACAGGTGCAGCATTTGTCGAGTTTACCTCACTCGTAGGGCTAAAATGCGACGATAGACATCGTTCTTTGATGTACCACTTCACGAGAACTTTCACCAAGCCAGCAAGTCAGGCTCATCCTATGACCTCCGACGGATCCTCGATAATTCCCTTGTCGCGATTAGGCCAGGGGATGCTGTTACGTTTGTGGACAATCACGAGTGAGTGACAGATCTCCTGACCTCTATGATTGCACCAATGTCAACTGACCGGTAGCACTGTGAGTAGTAACACATCTTTGTATTATCTCACGCATCCACTGAAGGGGTAATCCAGCAAATCGGTCAAACCCTGGAGAGCTGGGTTCGTCCTTTGACGTTTCTGAACGTTCTCGATCGATCAATTGACATTTTTAGGTGGACACAAACTTCAAAGTTCAGGCATACGCCCTCATCCTGTTACGTTGCGACGGATTTCCGTAAGCACTCTGAACGTTGGATATTCCATTGACTTCTCACGTGGACCTTTATCCCTTCAGCTGTGTCTTTTACGGAGACCTGTACCCTAATCCAGACTGTTTCGACCAAGCGACTTCGGACAAGATCAGACAATTGCTTACAGTCCGGAAAATGTTCGCATATGGACCGTCAAAAGACTACTTTCTTCATCAGAACTGTATCGGATTCGTTCGGATGGGCGATTCTGAACATCCGGGATGTGTCGTGGTAATGAGCAACGAATCGCCTGGTCCTGGGTGCGTTCCGACCATGTTCATGCGGAGGTAGTGCTCACTGACGGGATTGGCCCAGAATGGAGCATGAGACTTCACCGATAGTTCGAATGAACGTGGGCCCGGTCCGTCTCGTCCGATCGTGCGACTGCGTCCAGTGTCTAACATATTCGTGCATCGTGCATTATAGGGTAGTAAAGGTGTCGTGTTTCGCGGCTTCTTTAATACGTCGCGTCGTGTTGTGGTGGATAGCAAAGGGTGGGGGGAGTTTTACTGCCCACTCAATGCAGTCGAGGTGTGGATCAGGGTTACGACCGCGCCCAGAGTTAGTGGGTGGTGGTAAGTGTGTAGATTCATACGTGTCATGCGAGTGGGGAAAGAACTTTGGTCTATCTACGACAGCACTGCGAATCGAGACATGTCCGGGATCGCGTGGACGTGTTATGGGCACCGAGTCTTTTGTGGGGTTCGAAATATCCCTCCCAAAGGTGGCTCATGACTTGGACGATCGCGAGCATGCATATCCCCCATGCGTGATTTGCAACAGCCATTGACACGTTCTTCTACATGGGTGAGGCCTAGGTAACTTGCAGCGCGCAAAATGAAAACTCCGGTATCTGGACGATGAGCGTTGTGAGATCTAGAGTGGTCAAAACATCCGGATCGTTCTCTAGCAATCATTCGAGTCCTTTGTTTCTCAGGTCAGGTAATACGGGTTTAACAATCAGCGCTAATCATCACCACAGAATGTCACCGCTTTCGACCTCCGCAAACACCGATCATTTGATCGACTGCTGTTACGTCATGAAGTGACCAACCGATCAGAACACTGGCAGACAAAACGTTTGGCTTTCGGATCGTAAGAATCGTTGCGTACTACAATGACAACAAACATCTCTTAGAATCCGGAAGAAAAAAAAACATTAGAGAACCAAAAGCGTCAGGAAAAAGTTCAACCACTAGATAAGTACTACCTAAGCCGACGTAGAATGCCGTGCAGAGGATCAACTCTTCCACGACAGCAGGTCGCGTAATGTAAGATGAAGCAAAATCCAAAATCCAGCAAGTGTATATTTACAAAATTAAGCACAGGTATCAGCCTTTTCGGGGGTAGTGGGGAGTTCCCTGCAGGGCATTAAAGGAAGAGAGCAGCAACGACGGCACCAACGATACCAGCGGCGCCAAATTGTGCGGCGTTAGCAGACGCGCCGCCAGTGGTGCCTGTGGACGTAGCAGCGGCTGAGGTGGCCGAACCAGTGCCAGCCCTGCAACACCATCAAATGACGTCACTCATAATACTGATAATGAACTCACGAAGCGCCGGCAGTGGTGGCTCCACCTGTGGTTGCAGCGGGAGTGGTAGCTGCTGTAGGGCCAGGAACGACTGTACGCAACATCAGCGCCTGCGATACCATGCGATGTTTCCTACATACCAGAAGTTGTGTTCAAGCACGTATTATCCGCTACAAACCACGTCAACAAACAGGATCAGTCAAGAATGGAAATGCCTTACTTCCAGCGCTGATGGTAAAGGGTGCGGACTGTGCAACTTGACCGTTTGTGTCACGGAGGGTCAAGCCAATGCTTGTACCTACGGACAGTTGATTGCGACGTTCGAATCGAGAGTAAAGACATACCAGAGGCGATGTTGACTGTCCAGGTGAGGGAGGTAGAGTTGGTCGAAGGGAAGCTCTCGATGGCAGCGCCGTTGGGCGAGGCACCAGGAAGGATGCTGTTCCGCATTCAAATAAGCGACGGACTCGAGGATTACAATGGACAAACGCTCACCTCTGTGGGTAGATAGCAACACGTGAGATTCAGCAACTCGAATGAGCATGTGTTGTCACACATACCAAGTAGTAAGGTGCTAGAGCAGAGCACATCAACGTCGGAGGGGCGTAGCGACGCGAAGAAACACTCACAAGTTCCTCCAGTCCACGAAAGCAGGGTGGGTTGACACTCGACGACGTTGGCACTGGCACAAAACACGATCAGGACGGGTGAGGGTATATTGCAGTGAATACTGACGGAGTGTTGATCGTGAGGGTGTCCTGTGCAAAAGCACCGGCGACGAAGAGAACGACGGAAGCAAAGATGGACTTCATGACGAGGTGGTCGAGTGGGGAGGAGATGCAGAACCTGAGAACGGGACAACCTGCGGAAAATGTGAAGCGAACCGTCCCATTTTATGTCTCCGCCCAAATTTGTTTGCACTCCGTTACGTCATCAGATTTACGGCATCCCGATTCCCGACTGGGCTCGACGCTCGTCCAACTCGTCCAGGCCACATCACTTGCTATAATCACAACGGGGGGCATTACTTGGACGTCGCTGCCAGTCAATCAATGGTAGGATACAAAGGCGAACAAGAGTAGCTGGCACTTGGCAGAAGCCCTCTCGTAAAAATACACGGTAACCGACACGAGAAAAAGAATCGCGTTATTCTTTTAATAAACCCACCTGGCCTCCATCAGTCTTGTCGCACGACATGCACGTTGGTCACCAGCCCATAGTGGTCGCTGATCCACTCCCCCGACCCGTACTTGGCCCCAACACCCACCCGCACCGGTTCCTCCACCTCCAGCCCTCCCCGCGAAAACCACAGCACCTTGTCCAGTCGAGCAGCGGGGAACGCGCACGGCGGCTGATACCCCCACGTAAACCCCTCCTCCTCCTCCTCCGACCCCTGCCACGCATCCGTCAACCCCACCTCCTCCGCGATCCTCACATCCAACGGTCCAATCGCATTCATGTCGCCACCCACCACCCCCCCGTGCAAATCATACTCTTGCAACGATTCCGCGATAATCCGCATCTGCTCCGGCCGTGCACGTGCCCCCTGCGGAAGTGACTCCAAATGCGTGTTCGCGATCCGCACCTGCACCATCCCGTCCGATAAACGCGCGGCGTGCCGTGGTGCGGGCATCGCCAGCTTGACGTCCACGAAGAGCCCGTTGCGGTACATCCCCGAGCTGCTGAAATCGATGGTAAAGGCCCCGCAGACCGGGATCGTCCGCGAGACCAGCGTGACGGTGCCATACGCTGCACCGTGTGGCCATTTGTCTGTCGACGAGGGTACGACGAGGAAACTTCGCTGTACCCACGCGTTGGTGATGATAAGTGGGAACGCATGGGCGGACACCTCCTGCAGCAGGATGCAGCACGGCGCCGGGCGTTCGTCGGGCGTCTTGCATAAGAACACATCCTGTCGGATGTACTCGAGCGCCGCGGCAAGCCGCCTTTTGGGACTTTTCGACGCGAAATCAACGTTCCACGTCAGGAGACGAAAGGTCGAGGGAAGCGGCTCTTTAATGCCTCTGGCACAGTTGGACGTCTGTGCCCAGCGATTTTTGTGCAGCGAGAAGCGCACCGCGCGCAGCGGTCGGGGGATATCCAGCATATCTGACCTGCCCCTAATGGGCAGTGGGAGTGGTTGTTGCGTGTCAGAAGAAGAGCCCTCGAATTCAGAAGGCGGGGAGGGGATAAAGGGCTCGTCGTTGTCAGAGTCGAACATGGCTGGAATGTGGGTGGGTCAGGGTTGTGGCTCGATATCCACGCTGTTTATGCTTGACGTTCGTGGTCGATGTCTGTGTGTGCCACTGTGGTTAGCTATCTCCGAATCGTTTCTCAAACCCTCAAGCCCCTTAATAATTCAGAATTCCCTTTGATCATAAGACACCCACGCTGCGAAACCCTGCCAATCGATAAAGTGGCATGAGGCCAAGTTCCGGCTCTGATGGTATTCCGCCCTTGTCGCGTGACTGCATCGTGCCCGCACAATCTGCCTCGTGTCCGAATTCTGCGTCTGATATCCATGGGCGTGGAAGATCATGTTATTAGCACTGCGGGTCTGAACAGATTAACAACAGATGCTGTCGATATCTACGCAAGATGAGCGGCCAAACACATCACAGTTCATCTGTTTCACGGCCGATAACAGTCTCAAACTTCTCAAGAACGAATGCGCCGAGGATGTTGGCTTTGATTTTGATCTCATCCAATTTCGTAGACGCCAGCGTGCGCTTGCTTAGGATTGATGCGAGGCTGCCGGGACGCCAGACACGTCAGAGCTGACACAAAAGCACACATATAGCAAGCAGGCCCAAGCGCTCACCGTTGAGACTCCTTTTCCACGTACGCCTCGCTAGTATTGACAATTTTTTCCATCACACGCAAATAGTGGTTGGACGTGGCACCGAGGGACTCCGACAGTGCCTTGGCCTCCTTGTAGATCGCATCGCGAGCATCTCCAGCCGCAGCAAGGAACCTCTGAGCGACCGAGTCAAGCTCCGCCAAACGCCCGGCCTACAAATATCTGAGGGTGCAAATGGATTAAACGGGAACCCACTTACCTCATCGTTGAGACCACCGCCGATAGCCCGGTGAGCTCCACACCGCTCGTTAAGGAAGGTGACAAACGCCTGCTCAGACCGCTCCCCTTCATAACTCTCAACCTCTCCACCACCGCGGGGGAAGAACTTGATGGTGGGATATGACGCAACACCGTAACGTCCCGCAATTTCTTTGTTCAGGGCAGCATCGGCATCAATGTTGGCTACAATGCACTGCGTGGCGGTGTCAGAAACGCAGAATGAAAATTAATGCAAGACAAACATTGCTCTCGGTTTTGAAGTCCTTGGCAACTAATGAAAACGCTGAGACACAGTGCGCGCTCCAAACAAGTATCAACCTACCCTCCTCATAGACTGGCTTTAGGCTCTTGCAATGTCCGCACCAAGGGGCAGTGAACGTGACCAGAACATCTTTCGTTTCATCCTGGCCCGTGTTAAACACAAGAACTAATCGGCAGCATTGATAATGCCTACCAGTGCGACCTCGTTAAACGTGTGAGCATCCAAAATTAAAGTTGCAGGCGGTGGCGGGGGCTTGATGAGTGACTTGGCACCAGACTTTGTCGAAACGCTACACTCGTCGTCAACAACCAATCGTCTCCAGTTCGTGAGGAAGCTTTCGCTTACAATGAGGCGAGCGCATCAAGGTCCCGCCCACCGTCATAGTTTTCGACATTACCTTGGGCATCGAACCACTTGAGAGCTACGACGAGTAATGAAGTAGACTGTTCAACAATGCACTGGGTAGGGCACTCACTGGGGTATCCGGTGACACCATACTTTTGGCCAACGGGGCGACCTTCGCCGTCGGCATCTACTTTGGCAATAATGACTTTATCTTTTGCATGCGAGAATGCATCGGCGAGCTGTTCGTAAATCGGCGCAAGGTTCTGAAAGGAGAAAAATGCGCTATTTAGATACGGACGGCATGACAAGGAAGAGGTTGCATACTTTGCAGTGACCGCTGTAAAGTCACGCGACGGTAAGTCGGGCATGTTCGAACTACGGACAGAATACGTTCAGACTCACCACCACGGCGCAAAGCTAAAGACAAAGCAACGTTGGAACACAGACTCTCGTCGAACGAGTAAATTGACTTACAACTCCACGAGACCGGGCTTTCCCTTTCCAATCACAGAGTCAAAGTTGTCAGATCCAAGGTCGAGTACGTTCGAGGCAGAAACACCCGCCAACAAGCCGGTGAAGAGCAGTGAAAGTGAAAACCTCATGGTGGAATGAGGGAGAGTTGGTACAACTGACGTGGAGTAATGAGACTTGTAGGGCTTAGTCAGACGTCGGTAGCGGTCAAGAATATGGTCGAAGGTGACGTGAGCAGGAATCTCTGTCATCTCTCTGGCCGAGTGATTTCTCATCCAATATACGGCCGGTATATTAGACGTGATCCTTGTGCCGCACAAGCTCAACACCGATACCACCATGGCATCCGATGCAATTGAAACAGACCATGATTACATCGGGGAAGATGAGGGAGATGTCTTCATCGAAGCGGACGATGTCTACGCAGAAGTCCCAGAAGACGACGACGACCCACTGATGGACGAAGATAACGAAGCCGCCGACGGCGACGATATCAGAGACAATTCCCTTCAACAATTCCCGACCCACAAAGGCTCTGTATTCGCAGTCTCGTGTCATCCTACAGAGCCTCTCGCTGCATCGGGAGGCGAGGATGACCTAGGATACATATGGGACATCACCGATGGCGAAGTCATCGTCAAGCTCACGGGACATACAGATAGCGTATCGAATACGGCGTTCAGCGCCGACGGTGAAATGATCGCGACAGGGGGGATGGACGGAAAGGTCAGGGTGTGGAGGAGAGTGGGGAAAGACAACTATAGAAGATGGGAGTTCCTCACCGAACTTCAGGGGCCAGACGAAGTCATGGTGTGTATTCTTCCTGAACCTTGGAACATTGAACCAACAAAAACCTAGTGGCTGCGATGGCACCCAAAGGGAACCGTACTTCTCGCGGGATCAAACGACTCCACCGTGTGGTTATGGCAATGTGAGAGCGGAAAGTCACAAGACTATCGTCATGCTAACCACATGAGACAGTGCCCTCGGGAAACACGATGCAGGTATTTGCAGGCCACACCGGTCCGGCTCAGTGCGGCGAGTTCACTCCCGATGGTGCGTAAAACCAACGTCCAAGGGAACCTCGAGTATCTTATCATCCAGTTCAGGCAAACGGATAGTGACGGCGTGTGCTGGCGGAACTCTCATCTTTTGGGATCCGCGTTCACCAAACCCTATTTTCAAGCTTACTCCACAGAATGCACATTTCGATCTGGACGGTATTACCTCTTTGGCGGTCAACCCTTCTTCTACACTGGCTGTTGTGGGAGGGACCTCGGGGAGCGTTCGCGTCGTGAGTCTGAGTAAAGGGGAAGTCGTAGGTGCCCTTGGAGGACACGCCGAGGGAGAGAGCATCGAAGCAGCTCAGTTTATTGAGACGGTGAATGGTCACGGCATTGTCATAACCGGTGGCACAGATGGCAAAGCGTGCGTGTGGGACGTCAGTACGATGCGTCTGCGTGCGACTCTAGAGCACCAGGTTGGTTCCATTATATTCTGCCAACCGGGGTCTGATCGACACTTGTAGGACGCGATCACGAGCGTAATAGCCCTCCCGGCGCCAAAGAGCCATCTGATCGTCACGGCCTCGGCAGACAGAACACTGAAGACGTGGGATATTCGAACAGGAACGCTAATCAAGGAGCACACGGGCCACCATGCTTCTGTCCTCGGTGCATCGCTTGGACTGCAGGGTTCTGTGGTTGTGAGCGCAGGCGACGATGGCGTTTGTCTCGTATTTACGACGGAAGAGCAGTAGTTACATAATCCGGTGTATCTGCTAAACTGCACGGCCTGGCCATCAGCCTTGCGTGTTCTTCCTGTCCTCGACCATGTACAACCAGTATAGCCATGCCAGCCCACCGCCCGGGCTGACCAACAACCCCTTCATCGAAGACCCCACATCCGCACACGCCCGCTTCCCAGATCTCAACGCTTCCACTTTCCAGCAGTACCCAACCCAACCCCAGCAGTACCAACCGCAATATCAGTCCTATGGCGCCGGCGCTCCATATCAGGCCCAACCACAGGCGATGCCCCTTCAAACCCAGTTTACATCGACATCCTACGCCCCCCAGTACCCAGCACAAGGGTACGTCTGCCGTGCACAAACAACTCTCTGATCGACTCACCTCCCGACAGGCAAATGGGCCCCCAACCCACCGGTATCGGCGCTTTCCAACCACCCAGCGGGTTCCCACAGCAATACCCCATCCCACCCTCTGGCAGCTACCCATATTCCGGCACCGGCTACCTGCCACAACACGCACTGCCTCCGGCGACCAACGCTACGCCCAGCTACCTCGCCGAATTCGATCCGTACGCGCAACAGGCGCAGGCCCCGTCTCAGATCAATCATAATCACAGACATGGCGGGACATCCCCCTCCCCCTCCGGGGCAGGTCCCCCCGGCGTCACCCACCCACGCGACGTGATTCGCATCCACAAATCAGGACTCGAGGCTTGGGACACGTACAGTTGGAAACAGCTCTTTAGCGCGTGCGATGCGCTCAAGCAGGCGTGGACCGCGCGCAAACAGCAGGCAGAGGGCATCGTGTTGCAGTATGGCGGTCATTCCGATCCGGGGCTGTTTGGCCCTGACCCGGCGTTTGGGTATAATAGTCAAGTCCAAGGTTGGAAGCAGGTGGGTCGCTCGATCCACGTGTTGTGGGTACATGTTCATATCGGCGTTTACAGGTGCTCAAGGATGCGAATGACCATTTCGGTACGTCGTACGATGTCGTGTTTCACCAAGGTCTGATAAGCCTCTTCTAGATACCGTCGTAGCATCTACCTTTCAGCTACACGAAGTGTTCAACAGTTATCGTCAGTCGGGTGATCAGGCGAGTAAACGGCGCGTGCGGGAGTCGTGTAATGCTGCAGTGAAAGGGTTACCCGACTGGCCGAGCAACTAGCACTCCATTCCGGGATATCGTTGGTTTTCGTTTTGTACACTTTCTCTTTGGAAAGGGTCGTGTGTAGTTGTCGTTTTACTAATTTATTAGCATGCTTTGTGTCGCGGTATTCACCACCAGTCTGACCGCGACGATCGAGCGTAAAGGGTCCCATTTAAAAAAGTCACCCTTACAACCCCCTCGAATCAACAGGGCTCACGAGCGTCATCTTGACGCGTCCGCGCTGCGTATTCTTATCCTTCTCCACCTCGATCCTGACCTTGACTTTATCAAACACCGAAATCGCCACCGGTGCTGCGTTCTCGGCCGCACCCGCCGACGGCGGCACCGTGACGGTATAATTGTCCGCATCGAATTGCACGTCGCGTTTGAACGTGACGAGGCCTTCCAGTCCGAGCCTATAAGCACACCAAAAAAAAAAAAAGAGGACGACCATGAGCAACCCAATACGCTCTCACGAACGAGCCCACCACGCACTGGAATACAAACACCCCCACGCCATTCCGGAACGTCCGTATGACGAACGCGTCCTCCGTGATGCACTCCCCCGCGGTACCCCTCTCCTTGGCGAGCGCCTCCGCACGGCCCCTGAGCGCCAGACCGACGTAGAATTCGACGCTGGCGCGTCCCGCCATTTGCGCCATCCGATGCCGTCGATTGATCACGTCCATGATGCGCTCGACGTTGGATTTGGAGTGGAGCAACGGGTGGAGCGGGACGTGGGAGATGGCAGCGGCGAGTTGACGATGCACGAGGACGTCTGTGGTGTGATCGAGGATTGGTCAGTGGAGGCGGGCTGCGGGGAGAAAGCCGGATAGCTACGTACCAGCGTAGCGCCTGATCGGACTCGTGAAATGGGTGTAAATCGGGCTCGCGAGCCCGTAATGTCCAAACGTATCTCTGGAAACGCTCCCAGAGCAGAAATACTCGGCGGAAAGCATGCACCTCGTAGCCATGATGCGAACCAGGGTATTGAATGCCGGTGCAGAAGGATCCTAGATCGGTCGTGAGGAATTGGCGGAGAGTGTCTACAGACCGAAGACGCACGACGCATTTATCCAACGAGGCTGCGAGCGCCGCCGAACTCGAGACATCGAGCTTGAACCCCTTGCGTTTCGAAAGCACGTCCTGAAGTTTCTCGAAATTCGTCTTTGGCGGGGGTAAATGGCGTCTTGTCGAAAACCAACGTCGATGCCGCATCTCCAAGAAATCAAATGACCAACGCACCTCAATACAGCGGTTTGCGGGAACACCTCGTCGATTTTCTTGGCGACGCTCACGTTGGCGAGTAACATGAATTCTTCCACCAAGCTGTTCGTCTCTCGCAACTCTTTTTGCTCGACATCGATGGGATCAGAGGACTCGGCAGATCCAAGATGGATTTTCACTTCGGGAGATGCGAGGTTCAACGCGCCAGCTGCCATACGCTGGGCCTTGAGCTTGATGGCGAGGGCATTGAGAAGGCGGATCGATTGCGTGATCGAGTCGGTGCGATTGCTTGTGTGACCAAGTTGAATGTTATACAGTGCATGCATTCAAGATACGACTCACGGGTCGTCCTTGCGCATCTGTGCCTCCTCGTACTCAAATGCCGCTTTCGAAGCAATGACAGACTTTGTGACCTTGACGTTGATAATGTCAGCGTCCTCATTGAGTTGCTAAACCATCGTTAGCCGTCGTGCGCGTACATGGACCGTTCGAGAGACCTACCCAAATCACACTAAATGCCAATCGTTCAACGTGTGGTCGAAGAGAACAGAGATTTGTGCCCAACAGTGCTGGCAACATGTCGATACGTTTGTCCACCAGGTATACGGTCGTCCCGCGCGAGGAAGCTTCACTATCCATGGGGGTATCAGGGTGGACGAAATGGGAAACGTCCGCAATGTCTATGGATGGCAGTTGGATTCGTCGACGAGCGCCATCAAAGAGTACTCACGGACACCCGCTTCGATGTACCCATTAGGAAGCCGGCGAGCGTGCAGGGCGTCGTCAATATCCTGACATCCTACAGATTAAATATCGCATGAATCCACCCGAATGGAATGATCGTTTTGCTTTTATACAGACAAACACTCACCCGGCGGATCGATGCTGCAAATGTCCAAATCCCTCAAGTCCATCCTATCTCTCCATACTGGGTGAGTGGTGTCCTTTGGCGGGACAACCCACTGCTCTCCTTCAGGGGGCAAACAATCCAAGATTGCTTTCCCAAACGGTCGATATGGCACTTCAAACTCCAACAATAGACTTTCTTGCTCCGTTTCCTTGTCCTCTGCTTTTCCGAGCGCACGAACCAAGTGGCCCTCGGGATATCGCGAATGTGCGTCCCATCGGTCGACGGTAACAAGAATCTTTTGTCCAAGAAGCGCAGGAGCTTGACGAGTACGAAGTCGGATACGAGGAAGTAATCGAGAAAGCGGGAGGGCAAAAACAGTCTGGGTAGAGAGCGAAGTCGAAGCCGTAGACGGAAGAGACGCCGTGTCAAGATGGCACACGTAACTAGACGAAGAACAATCACGCTGAGAAACAAAGACGCTCAAAGTGTGGAAAGACGTACGCGCGCCAGTTCCGTTTGATGATTCCGACGACCCGTCCAGTGGGCTGCTTCTCGGCTGAGCCTTTCTTGGCGTGAACTGACCGGAGTGCTCTCGTTTCTTCGCGAAGCTTGAACTCATCTCCGTCTGACTCCTCTTCCGAGTCTTCTGCGTCGTCGTTCTTGAGAGTGGCTAAAGCAATCATCGGGATTCGGAGATGACAGGACCGTGACGGTTGAAAACGCACCCTCTTGGTCGACCACTTCGTCCGTTGGAGCCTTCCATTCACTCTCGTCGAAAACTTCGACGACGACGACATCTCCGTGAATAGCGCGATTCATGTTTTCCCTGCCAACTAGAAGGACAGGCTTCGTGAAAGCTGGGACTGGCACAGTGCCCTGGGAAATGGTGTTATCCTAGGTGTCACAGGACTTGGCCAACCGGACTTACCTCCAAATAATTGTATTGGTTGGCGTTAAAGTGACCTTGATGGAGCTCCCCTGCTTTGACGCCAGCCAAGAGCGTACCAGTAGGAAGGTACTGGACGTAGAGTCAATGTGACCACCGAATTCCATTCAACAAAATAAAGCATACATTGGCATAGAGGGCTGTCCGGGTGGTTGTTGCTGCTCTAGTCTGCTCAACACCACCCGTAGCTGAGAGGATGTCCAAAAGTTTTTCGGAATCCTGCATTCCCTCGACATATTTGCGGACTGTTCGAGAGACAGGAAAATGAGAAACGGACAGCGGTAGGAGGAAGAGGTCCCACTTGAAACGGTCGGTATGTTTTCAGCCTCGGCCTTTTGTCGGTTAGCGACGTCATCGGTGAGAAGAACGACTTGAGGAATCTTGCGCGTTTGACCACGAACGGGAGGGCGCGCGAGTGCAAGGTGGGTATTGTACCATTCAGCGCCTCTCCGGATGGCTATGGACTATCAATGGCATGGAGGCTGCTGGGAGATGGGTTTGACCCTACCTCTGTCGTTACGGTCATTGGGCGTTTCATTTTCTTCCGTCACAACCGCCGTTTCTCTACGCAAGAGTGAGTAGTAGAAGAGGGATCACGAGAATGATACGAACGATCGAAACTCGTTGTAAAAGACCCAAATCTTCTTGTCGTCTGCCCTGACGAGCGCCTTGAGGCGATTGTAGAGGGGCAGGGATCTGTGTCGGACTTCCTCCAGGACCGTCTGGAGAAGGATGATCGGAGGAGTAAAGCTAGGGGACTCCATCAAATCCATCTAAAAGAGATCATGGTTAGTATTAGCTGTGCAGAGGAAGGAGGCATGACCTGAGACAGAAATATGTTGGTGTCTGGGAGGACATAGTGGCCGGCCGCGAATTGTTTGTGAGTGGAGTCGCCTGCAGCGGGCAGGACAGGATCGACTGCACCGACGCAGATCCGACACGCGATGATGCCACAGTATATATCATCACGGAGGTAGCGCTCTCGCAGTACTGACAGAGATTTAGATGTATGACGGAAAATATACCAGTTCGCGAACCTTTAATGACCTTTCCCCGGGACGTCTTTTTGAAGAACTTGCGCTGGGTTATGACTGCCTCTTCACGCGGTCGTTTCAGAATCGTTATTTGAGGCATTTCGGACGGGGTACGCTAGTGTTATGATAGTCCTTGCCAACGAACGCATATCCAATATTCTCACGTGGCACGGGATTCAGGGGCTATTATAACCCACTTGAATGAAATAGGAGACGAGCCCTTTGCTTTCTACGCACAACATGTTGTTCACTCACGACTCTGAAGAGGCCCGGGCCCACGCCGCTGTACGCAGCCCCACTGGGCATCCGACCTGACTAACTTGTCGCCCCTAGGTCACCGGGGAGCACACCGCCCACGTCTCTCATGAGCTCATCGCGGCTGCAGCTTCGTACGAGGTACATAGACCTCGACCGCTTTCAACCCTGGCTCTACGCTCACCCGCCACGCAGGTAGCAAAAGCGTACGAAGATCACGTCAGAAAGGAAGGTAAACCTGTCAACCACGCAAAGGCTGTCGAAGTGCTGTAGGCCATCCGCCGTTTATGTGGTGAAGCGGTCTCACCCCTGGTATAGGGCCGCGCTTACGGGTGGCATCGTCGACCGGTTTGCGGAGACCAAGGGTTTGGACGCATTGGATAGGCAACGCGCCAAACATGCCGGTGAGTTTCAAGGTGATCGCGCATCGGGGTGTTACTCACCTCGATGTAGCCCATGAGCGCGCAGAAAACGCTTTGAGACAGTCTGGCGAATACTGAAGTGGTCGCTCCACTACGAGAATGATCTTGTGTAATGTATTGGTATCCGTGTAAGTTACAACGTGCCCAGGCTTCGAAGGCATAAATCTCGAGTAACAAGGCTCCTGTCCTTGTCCCTACCTTGACCGCCGCTGAATGCCATGACGAGTGCATCCTGTCCTTCATCGATCCTGTAGACAGTCAAATCCCGAATCAAGAGGGTGTAAGAGATCAACATACCACTTGGTTGGGTGTGCCGACTTTTCGAGGACAACTTTGACGGTAGTCCACGAGAACCGCGCGATGGAAGGAAATCCAAACGTCTTGTCGACCGAATCCTGAATCCAAGCTTTCGTCTTGGGGTCTAGATGGGGAGCAAGTTCATTCGACTCAATCCTTGGCAGCGAAATTGCCAACCTGAAGGATAGCCACTCCCCAGGTCCCTTGCAAAGCCTTTGAGAGCAGTATCGTCTTGATCATGGCCGTCGAGTTCTTCGAAACACCAACCCTCGATGCAGGCGTCGCGAGTGACTTTGGCAGCCACACTGGCCGCGCCGACGATCTTGAATTTCGAGTCCGCTTTGGTGGTCACGGTGAAATTAATGCCTGGGAAGACAGAGGATAGGTATGCCTCGTAGGACGAGGTGTTTCCAAGCGCATCGACGTACACCTGGGTGCATGCTCAGTATCGGTGCTACAATGGGAGAGGGAGACACTCACGTCTGAAAGCTGTGTTCCGCATTGCAGCACGTCGCGGATGAGCTGGATGGTCGCGTCTTGCGATTGTTTATTCAGATTTATCGGAGGCGCTTTGAGCATGCACCTCGATATCTCCTGTGGACTGGGGGGTGGATGAGCGACGGTGGTGGTGCCGCGTGTGTGCGCACCTGATGACGCGTACGGACCAGCCTAGGTTGGCGGGGTGTGCGCTGAGCTCGGCCAGGAGGTCTGCCCTCTTTTCCGGCGTCAGTGTTTTGGAGTCTTTGACATGGTGTTACGTGGACGTCGGGCTCAAAGGGCGGGGTGCCCACCTGCGAAGCCAAGCTGCTCGAGGTCGTCCTTCCACGCGACAGGGCAGTACGCGACGCCGTACACGAGCGGGCCAAGGACGGGGCCGCGGCCGGCCTCGTCGACGCCGAGGATGTAAGGGCCGCGAGCGGTGGGGGTGGGAGAGTGGTGGGCGTAGGACTCGTGCATGTCAGCCGCGGGCGTGTCAGCCGCAGGGCATTGAAATAGCGGCGGTGCGGTGTTTGGGCCCGCACGCCTTCTTTCCTTCCCTCTTTTCGTTGAGTAAGATGCAGCGCCTCTTTGCGTTCTTTGGCAACGTCTGGTCGTTCATCTTGACACTCGTCCGCTCCCTGCTCGCTCTCTTTTCCTTCCGCCGTCGCGCGTCAGACCCCTTCACACTCCCTCGCGTACACCGCGCCCCAAAGGACGCCCTCTCCCGTCTCCGGCCCATCCTCCTCACCCCGAGATCCATCACCGCCGCACAGCGCGCCCAGAGCACCCGCACCCGCTCCGCCACCTCCACCCTCCTCCCAGGCCCAGACGTCCCCGCCCCGCAGAGGACCTCCCCGAAGCTCGACCCTCACGACACCGTTGTCATCGCGTGCGACCAACCAGGATTGAGCGCGACAAGCTCGGGAACCCCCGACAGTACATCCCTGCGCACGTCCGTGCACGTCTCGCCCCTCACCCCGCCGGGCAGATGCTACCTCGCGCCGCTGCCGTCCGTCTCCGACTGTCCTTACACCGAACCCTGGCCGACCAGCGTCACCCTCGAGCGCGGCAAGCGCAGACTCTCAGCAAGCCCCCTCAAGGCGTCGATCAACGTGGACCCCGCGTTCCCCGGGCCGATGGGTTCCCCTCCTGGACCCTGGGGCCCCGTACAAATCTGGATGAGCACGCCTTGCAAGAACGACAGCCCCGAGCCTGCCCTCAGTCCGTTCGATCTTCACAAGCCCTCTCCCGCGCTGGCAAGGATCTCACACGCGCTCATATCGCGATCCCAGAGCTCTATCCAGCCATATGACGACGCTTCCAACTCGCCCACCTCCTCTGACGCGAGCCTGTTTGTCGACTACTCCAACGGTCCCTTCCCAGGGACCTTCCGACAGCCAGGCCCGACCCGCGAACGCCATCACCGCACACATGCACGCGCTCCGCGTTCCAAGAACCAGCCTTATCCACAATTCCACCACCCCGACGCATACGCCTACGCCTGGCGTCGTCACGGTGCCCGTCTCCCCGGCAAACTCGACCGCACGCACGCCTACGCCCGCTCCCACTCGCACATGGACCTGCCGGCGAACCAGTGGTACGACGCCGACGCGTACGCCGCATCTCCCGTTTCCGTGCTCAGTCCACCCCGAAGCGAATCCGCCACCGAAGACGAGGATGAGATGCCACTGGGCCGTCTCAGAGAACGCTTGGCGCGTCGCAGCGCTGCCGCCGGTCTCGGCGTGCCCGGTTCTCGCAAGGCCGCCGCCATGTCCCCACGAACGAGACGGATGAGCGAAGGGTGTTTGTTGGCGATTTCCGAGTCGACCCCGACGCGCATCGGCGTGGGTGCGCGCTCTAGCCGACATGTGATCTCTCTGGCGCTCGATGGGCACTCCAAGGATTGGCTCGAGGCGCTCTCCCTGCGATACTCTTCCGACCAGAAAGACGCCCTGGCACCGGAGCCGGAGCCGTGCATGGTCGTGCCGTCCGTCGACGTGGTGGTAGGCTGAGACCCTCGTGGCTGTCGTGTGGTTCTTTTTCCTTGTCGAGTGGTTCAGGTCATGTGTGTGCGCCCGTATCCCCGGATTGTCGTATCAGTTGCGGATATCATACCGTAGTCGTTTCGGAAGCAGTTGAATGGGAATGTGCATGTGCTACACGGACGAGCCCGCCTGATGCGTGGTTATCGGAGGCTTGATTGACCATCGATTGATGCGTTTGGGTTCACCGTACATGAGAGGCCGCCAGCGACCGGCTACACAAACAGGCAAGAAACGGTAGAGTGGTACAGCAACCGGAGAGCAAAACAGCATTACATTACGAACGAGAGCGCGACAAGGATCATGACGCTCAGAATATCTGAGCCAACTTCTCTGCCGTCAACCCGCTCGCAGCCCGCGGTACAAACTTGCAGGGAAAGTGGAGCGGGTGCCTGGCCGAAAAACAAACAAACATTGTGAGTGAGCTTTTGCGGCGAACCAAAACGCCTTTCGGAGGGACGTACGAGGTAATTCCCGCCGTCCACCGTGGCTCCACACGAATCTCGTTCCCCTGTTCGTCCTTGCACGGCACAATTCTGAAAACCGCCAAGATGGACACGATCGCCGACCAGAGAGAAGCGTCTGCAACGTGTCGGCCGACGCAGATACGTCGGCCAGCACCATAGATATAGCCCATGGTGTCATCGACGAGTTCACCGTTTTCGCGGAGGAATCGCTCGGGTTTGAACCGTTCAGGGTTGGCGTATTTGGCTTCGTTACGGGTCATGGCCCTGGTAAAGCCGAGATCAGATACCGGGTACAGGAGGGATATAGGATGAGGATGAACGTACCAGGTGTTCATTATGATCGTGGCTCCTACCGCGGAAATTTATTTAACCAATCGAGGTCACATCGCCGTTGAGTCACACACCTTTCGGAATGAAATAACCGTCATAGATGTCCGCGCTTGTCGTAGCGTGCGGGATGCCTCATTGATCGTCAGATTAGGAAACGTTGAAACGTAAAGAATGGGAGATTTACCCAGCGGGACTGCAGGATGCCACCGCAATGTCTCGCGCAGGACAGCCTCGATATAGGGAAGTGAGGGACGGTCCTCAAAGACCGGAAGTCGCGCAATTCCAACAACCGAATCAATCTCTGCCTGTGCGCACGCCTGGACCTCGGGGTTGAGCAACATCGCCAAGATGAAACTCAGTAGGGTCGATGAAGTCTGTGGGATGTGGGCATGAAATCGGCGGTAGGATGGATCAGTCGCGAAACAGCACTCACTGTCTCTGACGCCGCTAAAGCGCGGAAATGATAGGTCAGTTTGAAAAAGGATAAGATTGTCTCCAGATTACCGACCAGCGAATGCTGTCACCGAAGACTCCTTGATAGCGCGTACATACTCTTCGGCGACATCCTGTCCTTTGATGCGATTGAGTGAATTGGAGACCATAGAGGGAACTGCAGTGCCTGCGGTCTGATTATGCCGTCAGTCGTTGGTTATAAACTTGTAAGACCAATCCATTTCACCAGACTCTGTTGCACAAAGTGGAAAGGGGTCTCGACCATATCGTTGGCGTATTTCCGGGACAGAAGCGCGGTTCGTTTAAACGATGCACCCGGGAACCAAGTCGGAATGTACCGCACTGTGGAGGCAAAACTAAGAGCAATGCGAAACATCAAAGATCGAAGAAGACTTACGGAATGGGAAGAAACCAAGAAAGGCGGCCACCTCTGGACGTATGGAAGCTACTGCGAGGTTGACGGCCCTATCAACCACGTCGACGATCGGATCGTCTCGGCGTGCAGTCTCGTAACCGTACACCACTGCCATGATGATCGAGGTCGAGTGTCTACGGAAAATAAAACAAAAATTGGAAATCGAAATGGGAAAATACCATCAGAAACAAACACACGTCTGGACATGCGCAATGTAGTTTTCCGGGGTTTCGAGCAAGTTGAGGATGAGTTCGCGCGCTTTCTGGAGCTGGACGGGGTGATAGTTGAGGGCAGCTTCAGGTCGGAAAGCCTGATGGAAAAGTCTCCGGTGCAGACGCCACCGGTCGTTATACGCTACCATGACCGAATTGAACGACCATCCAAAACTGGTGTCGCGTCAGGCGGAGAACGTGCTGTTGCGGGAATGAGCTCACAAGTCATTGGTCATACGAATGATGGCAGGTCGGTCTGAATAGTTGTAGGAGCGCCGTTCGAGGAGGTCCTTGGCGACCTCCTCCGAGTTGATGACGATGACCTCTTGGTTCAGAAGCCGGGTGTAGACGAGGTCACCTGGACAGACGCGAGATTGGAAGAGCGGACGAGGATGCGAGGAGAGACCAACCGTATATCTTCCCCCAGCGTGTGTAGGATGTCCAGGGCTCAGCCGGGTTTATTCCTAGGACGTTACCGACGATGGGAACAGGGGTTGGACCCGGGGGCAACGGATAGCCACTTGTAGGGTTTCCGCGCCTGCGTGGCCAGAGGGAGATGATGCCACAGGCTGCGAGAGAGACTGCAGAAAGTACCGGGAGCCAAAAATCCATTATAGGGGAATTGGAAAGCTCGAAGCATCATACTCACCGATTTAAATACTGGTATTCGGAGAAGGCATAAGGTCGGAATATCGGAGCGAAGGTGGGACGGGTACGTAGTAAAAAAATCCACTACAGGGGAATTGGAAGGCTCGAAGCCGCATATACCATCAGACTCACCGGTTTATTGGCATTTCGGAGAAGGTCACGGTGGTAGTATAAGGTCAACACAGGTATGATCTCGTAGCTGACTAAGCTGATCTTCTCCATTTCACGACTGCCCACGACAATGCCCATGGAAGAGAGCATCTCCCTCGAAGAAACCAACAAAATCCGCATTTCTCTCGGCCTCAAGCCACTCACAGAGGACGCAGCACCCGCAGACGATGCAGGCAAGCAGGCAGAGGACAATTATGCTCGGCAGCGCGACCGTGAGGCAAAACAGCGCGACTCAAAGTAATTCCATGGTTCGTTTCATGCGCCAGAACGTTCTTTCTGATTTTACGTCTTTGCACCAGGAAACTATATGACAGAATTGCCAAGTGAGTATCTGTCAACAATCACCCCACTATCTTGCTCAAGCACTCCCCCCACCTCAGGGTGAGGAATCGACGAGAGCTCAACGCCTCCCTGACCGGTGCAACTCTCGGTGATGCCGGCGGCGATTCAGAGGATACCCTCAAATGGATCAAGAGAGCAAAGAAGCGCGACAGGGAGCTCGCACGTAAGCGGCAGTTGGAGCTCGAGAATATGGACAAAGTCTTTCAAGGGGATGAATACACCGAGAGTGCGTATCCCCCGTTCATTTAGTTCCGTTCCGCTCCTCACTCTCCATTTCAGAGGATCTGGAAGGTTTAAAGGTCAGCCACGACTTCGACGAGTTGGCAGAAGGCGACGCTCGTATACTTACGCTGAAAGATAGTCGCATCCTTGACAACGAAGGTAACATATCTCGTCGCTCGCCTTTCCCTTTCTCACACAGTCACCCAGAGGATGAGCTACAAAATGTGGAAATGGCAGAAGAGGAGCGCACTAAGAAAAACCAGGAGCTCAAGATTAAACGCCGTGACTATACCGGTTATGATGACGAAGAGTTCGAAGAGGGAAAGTATGGAATGAAACGATCCGTTTTGGCCAAGTATGACGAAGTCTTGGAAGGTCCGCGCGAAACCGTACGTCCATTCTTGCGTTCGTTCTGGGTATTTTGTTTACCTGAACGTTACAGGGTTTCCGGTTGGGCAGCTCCGTCCAGTCCGCCGCAGTCAATCAACCCGAAATAGATGAGGGTACTGTGTCCGTAAATCGCGCCTTGTTGTCAATAGATTATGCCAGTGGGTTGCGCCTCGCGTTGTCTGGTATGCCCAACGTTCTGATACACGTGTTGCAGAAAACTTGGAGACACATGACTACCTTCGTGAAGGGGATGTCGGGTTTAAGAAGCCAAAGGTAAGTTTTATATCTCCCCATTTGTGTGATTATTAATCGCTGTATTCCATCACACAGTCCAAAAAGAAGCGCTCCTCCCGACGAGTCCCCATCGACAATGAGATTCTCGGTGGCGACGACAAGGATCAGATGGAGGTGGATGAGAAACCTGTCGTTCCTAGGACACGTGAGTTAGACACCAATTTTGTGGATGACGATGAGCTACAAGCTGCTCTCGCTCGTCAAAGAAGAGCCAAGATCCACAAGGCGAAAAAACTGTCCCCTGAAGAAATCGCACGTAGAAGTGGGTGACGCTCATCTTACGTGACGCGTTCTTATCTCACGGCCTTTCCAGTCGCTGCAGATCGCGCTCGGGAACAACCCACCGCCGATGACATCATCAAGTTCGAAGAGGTGGAAGAAGAGGCTGGCGATTCAGGCCTAACATTCGACGATACGTCCGAATTCGTTCGCGCCATTTCCTATAACCCTGCCGCAGTTAAGGTGGAGCAAGCCGAACCTTCTGTAGCACCGCCTCCACCCCAAACCCGATCACCATCCCGAGACGTGTCGACGCCAGGAGATGAGGTCGTGGACGAAATTGAAGTTGGTGAGGTGGTTGTGAAAGAGGACGATGAAGAGATGCTCGAGGCGATTGAGCAGGCTATCAAAGACACCGAGGCAGAGGAACGCGTTGCCGCAGAGAACGGTCAAGGCGAAGCAGCAGTCGGATCGTCCAGTGAACCCACCTTTGGCTCAGGTATGGCCAATACATTGGCTCTGCTCCGTCAGCAAGGGCTAGTGGCGCAACCGAACGCTGATCAGAACGAGCGTGAGAAAGTCCAACAACAACGCGATGTCTGGCTCGCAGATTACCGACGTATGCTGGCTCAGCGAGAAACCGACCGATTGCAGTCCCGCGGTGGCAACAAGGACCAGGCGACGAGAGAGTACGAGAACCGTGTTCGAGAGCAGCAGGAGTCTCGTGCCAGTCTCGACCTGTTCAAGAACTACAAGCCCGACGTCAATATCGTTTACTATGATGAATTCGGTCGCAGTCTCACGCCCAAGGAAGCTTGGAAAGCGTTGTCTCACAAGTTCCACGGCAAAGGCTCTGGGAAGATGAAGACAGAGAAGCGTTTAAAGAAGATTGCAGAAGAGAAGAAGAAGGAGGCCATGGCTAGTGGTGACACCCCTTTGAGTATGAACAAAGCGTTCCAGATCCGACAAGAAAAGACTGGGCAAGCCCACTTCGTATTGTCGGTCGGTAACAGAGGGTACGCCTTTTTCACTCGTCCGTGATGGTATTGGTCAGACTAAACCTCTGCATCTAGCGCTGTACCTCAAGCATCGGAGTTCCTTGATCCCCAACCACTGTCGAAGGGTAAGACGGAGAAAACGAAGAGCAAGAAGAAGGAAGCCGCCAAAGCTGCTGCCCCTCAAGCCCTCGACTCCACAGGGTTTATCACCTTGCCTGCTCCCCAGGTGAACGGCTCAGTCGACGCGAGTCCTGTACCTTCCGGCTTCTCGTCTATTGTACAGACGAACGGCTCTGGGTCACCTTTACCTACGAAGCCTGGTTTCTCGCGTATATCGTCGGCAGTGGATACTCCCTCTCAGAGTAGTACCCCTGTGACGGGAGAGAGGACAAAGGTTGCATTTGGGTTTGGGGCGAAGAGGAAAGTTGCAGCGGATTTCCTTGACGACTCGCCCGCAGCCAAGAGACGATGAGTTGATCGTTTTTGGATGCCTTTTTGCTTCCCCTCCCCAGTGCACACTTGGAACTCTTGTTCTTTCCTCTTTGGCCTTGCCGTTGCGACACGTTGCGAATGCACACGTTGCATTGGGAGTTTTAGCCTAGACGAACGGTAATTAACTGTGTTCCGATTTGAAATATTGCGCCGCTAGGACTTGAGACAGCTGGTGTATTTACCTAAATGACCCAGAATGAGAGTTCCTAACGGTTAAGTGCCACCATTAGTTTTGTTCACAGCCCAATACCAATCGATTCTACAACATCTACTCAGTTGTCAAAAGATGGCCCTCAATGCATTTGCCATCCACGCTCCATCAATGTGGTGTACTACTTACCAGCACTCCAGGTCGTTTTGGACCCTGTACATCTCGCCTTCGGCTAATGTTGGCAGATGGGAAAGCTTTGCAAGGGTGTGAACGCCTGCCGAAGCAGGCGTTCAACTCCCACCTCCTTTGAGAATTACTTCTCGACCTCTTGCCTCCTCCGCCTGGGGCTCGTTCAATGCGTTTACTATGAATTCAATTGGTCTCACCGTTCCCTTGCCTGCTCCGTCTCGTCCCCCTCCAAGTTGAACGTTGAGCTTGTGGCTCCTCGGTGAAGGCCCTTCTATTTACTATTTGGGACAGACTCGTGGAACTGGCAGCGCACACCAATCTTAGTCAACGTGGGGCCATGTGGTCCGAGTATGCCATCTTTGACGAATGTCTCACTCATCTCACTTTTATGCGCCTCACTTGGCAAGCCTCACTTGCTGCATTCCGAGTCAGTGGCACGTAATCCTTATCGCCGCTCCCAGAGCTGTCAGTGTCACTGTGGCTACTAGTGCGCCACCCCAGCTTGCATATTCTGGCCTACTGCTGTTGGACGCCTTTCCCGAGTCGGCGCCCAGTGGTATGGTGGAATGAGGACCAATTCCATTTGTGTTACATCGCTTGTCCTCAAGGTTCGACGATCATCCATAGCTAGCGTCAAAACTGTCCACATGCCCACGCCGTGATCCTTTTCAAGCCTGTACGTACTAATCACAGTGCATGTTTCACTTTCCGTGTCATGTTGTCTGTAACCGTGTACAGAACGAGTTCATGACGCTGGGCGACTTTTTTTGGTGGAATAGAAACATGAGTCTATAAAATCGCCGTGGATCGCGCGGACAGGATACAATCCCAAGATGGATTATCTCAACTCTGCCTTGTACGCTCTCGCCGTTATCGTCCTCTTCCTGACACTCTGCTCCGTCGGGCTTATAGTTAGGAAAAGGTTGTCCCCTCACCAACTTCCTCTCCCACCAGGTCCTAAAGGACTCCCCTTGCTCGGGAACGCACTCCAGATCAACAAGAATGAGCCATGGCTGACTTACGAAGAATGGAAGAAATCGTACGGTACGTAACATTGCGGGCAAAGCGTACTGTACTGTCCTTCACTCGGGAGTACCAGGTGAAATCGTCTCATGCAACCTATTGGGTCAAACCTATGTCATTATCAACTCGGACAGGGTTGCGAAAGCGCTGCTCGACCAACGTTCAAACATTTACTCCGACCGCCCAGTGATTCGAACCTCTGCTCTGTGAGGAACCCAAATCTATGTATTTCAAGTCAGTTTGACATCATGATCTCCGTAGCTTTGGAATGGACTTTAACACGGGGCATCTGTCCTACGGGGATACTTGGAGGTCTCACCGGAAAATATTACATCAAACTCTTAACAACTCGATGATTCACAAGTATCACGAGACGTTGGGTGAGAAAGCGCGTGCTTTGCTGGCAAGCTTGCTACACTCCCCAGAAGATTTTGAGAGTCATATGTCAATGTAAGCATATCCTTCCATCGGCACCGTGCAATTGTAATCGCGTTTGGTTAGCTATTCTGGATCTATCATCATGGCCGTCATGTATGGCTATGATGTCATTCCAAAGGACGATCCCTTCGTAACGCCGATGAACGAGTTAATACAAATTGTTATCCTTCTGACACCTGAGAGAGCGGTCTTGCTTAACCTATTTCCCCAGCGTGGGTCCTAGTCAAGGAGCGGCTCCGCTGTCTGACTGACTCAAAATTTAGTTCTCAACTTCCCATCGTGGTTTCCAGGTGCTGAGCTCCGGCCATTCGCAGAGCGATGCAAGGAATTGTCTCCCAAGGTCCGAGACGGCCCTTTTCAATTTGTCAAGGAGTGTTTGGTATGTGGTGTGACTATATATATATACTTCCTTTCACGAGTGCCGACCACGTACGACAGGCAAAGGATATCGAAAACGATTCAATGGTTGCGCAGCTTTTGACGGTCGAAGCTGCGTCAGGTCAAGATCGTGAGTCGTATGAGCAGAGTATAAAGGACTCCGCGACCTCGGGTTTCATAGGTAGGAAGGTGAATCTCCTGCCATGTATTCGTCTATTGACCTTACTTTGATCTGCAAAGCTGGCACTGATACAGTGAGCTCAGCTGCTTGCATGTTCAGGCCGTGTCATCTGTAACATCATTTCAGACACGATCGACTCTGATTACACTCATAATGGCACTGATTCTGTATCCAGAGGTCCAGGACCGTGCACAAGCACTGATAGACAGGGTAGTGGGGAGGGACAGACTGCCAACTTTCAGCGACAGTGCATCCTTGCAATACATCGACGCGCTCATCCGGGAAACTTCGAGATGGGGTTCGCTTGTTCCAATGGGTGCGTTGTCATACAAACGGATCAAATTCTCTGGATACTAACCGCCGACAAGGCGTCCCACATATGCTTACAAGAGATGACATTTTCGAGGGGCGCCTAATACCCAAAGGTGAGTGACGTTCTCGACGTGTCACTCCGTTAACGTGTTCCCCCATCGGTTTACCCTCAGGTTCTGTCGTTATAACAAACCTGTGGTATGTCGTTTTCTATATCTCGGCATTGGAGATGGTCTTCATCCGTCCCCCTCTAGGGGTATGGCACGGGACGAAGAAAGATTCCCAGAACCGAGCGTATTTAAACCAGAAAGGCACCTGGATGCAGATGGAAACCTCCTTCCGGACGATATATCTGGCCTTTTCTTTGGTTACGGACGCAGGATCTGCCCCGGGCAGTTCCTCGCCAGCGCCAGCATCTGGCTTGCAGCTGTAAACATGCTATCCATGTTCAGGTTCAGCAAGGCGACTGGTCCTGCGGGGTATGAAATTGATATATTCCACAAGTTCACCGGCGGGGTTGCACTGTGAGTCGTTCATGCTCGTCATTTCTTTCGTGTCCCCTCTTGTCGTGGCGATGTCGCGGTGTCACTGATCGTCTAATCTAGTTTACCTGTCTCGTTCCCCTGCCGTATCACGCCTCGCTTTGAGGGAGCCAAGGAACTTCTCAGAGAATGACAGATGTAGGACGAGACAGACCGAGAACACGTTGTAATTGTTGTACTCCGAGGTAGATCATTGACCACGGGCCCATGTTGTCATTCATCAGAAACTCGGACAGGTGTGTTGTATTTAGCTATCGTGATTTCGGACCTTGTTGAGTTCATTGTACTATGTCACCCGAGTTGAAGCGTTATCACAATATGTTAGTGTCTATTCAATTGATGCTTAAAACTCCGGACCACAACTCCGGGGTTTCAACTACATCCCAATATCTGCCTGGGACTACAGCGAAACCACAAAATCTATGCCTTTCGATGACTTCGGAAGGCGGATCTTGAAGAAGAGAACAGGTCCGGCGAGATACCGTGACGGACCTGAGTGAATATATGTATGAACTACTAATACATGATACGAGCCTGAGATAACAATGAGGTGGGGGGACGAAGGGGCCGCCGGCCCGAAGCGCTGTTGCGAACCTGGACGGCGAGGAGAGCTGTGGGCGAGCTGGGCACCGAATAGGTCGAATTGCCGTGCGCCGAAGGAGTCGTGGGCAAGTGCATCGGGCGAGATGAAAAAGGGAGGGACCAAAAGGGACCTGCCTTGTCCTGTGAGAGGCGGGCGGGGCGAAAAAGAACCAGCCAGTAAGTTTTGTGTCTCCTCAGAAAAAAACTGGCTGGTGCGACTCGAACTCAGTGCGAGGTCACGGTAGTGAAAGAAGAAGGGCACTCTCACGCATAGACATGGTGCCCCTCCGGCGCCAAAATGTCAGTGACGCGAGTCGTTCAGCTCGTGTTCTTCGTCGTTCTCCCCCTTGTGCTCGCTTACACTGCTGTCCTCCCCGTCGTTGTCCGGCCCCGCCACACACCTTTGCCTTCCATCCACCTCACGCGCCCTTCCCGTTGAAGAAATGCGACCCCCCACCCCGAAACCGCATAAACATACCTTCTCCATCACGTACAACGAACTCAACGTCTGAAATAGCTGAATATGACAACACGTCTGTTTGACTCGGAGTTTGCAATGAATGACAACATGGGCCCATGATCCACCTTGGAACACAATAATTACAACTTGTTCTCGGTCTGTCTCGTCCTACATCTGTCATTCTCTGAGAAGTTCCTTGGCTCCCTCGAAGCGAGGCGTGATACGGCAGGGGAACGGGACAGGTGATCTAGCTCAGACGATCAGTGACACCGCGACATTGCCACGACAAGGGGGGCCCGAAAGAAAAGACGAGCGTGAACGACTCACAGTGCAACCCTGCCGGTGAACTTGGGGAATATATCGGTTTCATACCCCGCAGGATCAGTCGCCTTGCTGAACCTGAACATGGATAGCATGTTTACAGCCGCAAACCAGGGGGAGGCGTTGGCGAGGAACTGCCCGGGGCAGATCCTGCGTCCGTAACCAAAGAAAAGGCCAGATATGTCCGGAAGGAGGTTTCCGTCTGCATCCAGGTGTCTTTCTGGTTTAAATGCGCCCGGTTCTGGGAATCTTTCTTCGTCCCGTGCCATACCCCTAGAGGGAGACGAGTGAGGACCGTCTCCAATGCCGATATGAAAAACGACATACCACAAGTTGAGTATTATGACAGAACCTGAGGATGGACCATTGGAGGAACACGTTAGCAGAGCGACACGTCGGAAACGCCACTCACCTTTGGGTATTAGGCACCCTTCGAAAACGTCATCCCTTGTAACCATATGTGGGACTTATCGGCGGTTAGCATCCAGAGAACCTGATCAGTCTGTACGACAACATACCCATTGGAATAAACGAGCCCCATCTGAAAGTTTCCCGAAGGAGAGCGTCAATGTATTGCAAGGATGCTCTGTCGCTAAAAGTTGGCAATTTGTCCCTCCCCACTACCCTGTCTATCAGCGCTTGTGCACGGTCCTGGACCTCTGGATACAGAACCAGTGCCATTATGAGCGTAGTCAGAATCGATCGTGTCTGAAAGGGTGTTACAGATGACACGGCCTGAACATGCAAGCAGTTGAACTCACCGACTCAGTGCCACCTTTGCAAATCAAAGTGAAAGGAGAAGAAGGTCAATAGCGAATGCGATGGCATGGGATTCACTTGCTGACCTACGAAAGCCGAGGCCGCGCAGTCCTTTACATTCTGCTCATACGACTCACGATCTTGAATTGGCGCAGATTCAACCTTCAAAAGCTGCGCGACCATTGAATCGTTTTCAATATCCTTCGCCTGTCGTACGTGGTCGGCACTCGTGAAAGGAAGTATATAGTCACACCACATACCAAACACTCCTCGACAAATTGAGCAGGGGCGTCTCGGATCTTGGGAGACAATTCCTTGCATCGCTCTGCCGATCGCTGGAGCCCAGCGCCTGGAAACCACGATGGGAGGTTCAGAACTAGATTTTGAGTCAGTCAAACAGTGGAGCCGCTCCTTGACTAGGACCCACGCTGGGGAAAATGGTTGAGTAAGACCGCACTCGCTGGCTTAATAAAGATGACAATTTTCATCAGCTCTTGGATCGGCGTTACGAAGGGATCGTCCTTTGGAATGACATCATAGCCGTACGTGATGGACATGATGATAGATGCGGCATATCTAACCAAACGCGATTACAATTGCACGGTGCCGATGAAGGATATGCTTACATTCTCAAATGGCTCTCAAAATCTTCTGGGGAGTGTAGCAAGCTTGCCAGCAGAGCACGCGCTTTCTCGCCCACCGTCTCGTGATACTTGTTGATCATCGAGTTGTTAAGACTCTGATGTAATATTTTCCGGTGAGACCTCCAAGTATCCCCGTAGGGCAGATTCGCTGTGTTAAAGCCCATTCCAAAGCTACGGAGATCACGTATGTCAGACTGGTTTGAAATAGATCGATTAGGGTTCCTTACAGAGTAGAGCTTCGAATTACTGGGCGGTCGGAGTAAATGTTTGAACGTTGGTCGAGCAGCGCTTTCGCAACCCTGTCCGAGTTGATAATGACACAGGTTTGACCCAACACGTTGCATGAGACGATTTCACCTGGTACTCCCGAGTGAATGACAGTACAGTACGTTTTGCCCGCAATGTCACGCACCGTACGATTTCTTCCATTCTTCGTAAGTCAGCCATGGCTCATTCTTGTTGATCTGGAGTGCGTTCCCGAGCAAGGGGAGTCCTTTAGGACCTGGTGGGAGAGGAAGTTGATGAGGGGACAACCTTTTCCTAACTATAAGCCCGACGGAGCAGAGTATCAGGAAGAGGACTATAAAGGCGAGAGCGTACAAGGCAGAGTGCAGATGATCCATCTTGGGGATTGTATCCTGTCCGCGTGATCCACGGGGATTTTATAGATTCATGTTTCCACTCAACCAACAAAAGAACTCCGTCTGCGATGCTCAAAAATAACGTACTCGTGCGGCGACACTTTCTCAATGGCAAAACACCCATAAGCGACTCCGCAAAGGGTAGTAAGCGAAGATATACCCCCTGCCAGTGGGCTATATCCTCGCTTATAGACTTGTCGGTTTGTTGATCAGTGACTCGTTCTGTTTAACTGTGACAGTTTCAGACAACACGACACTCAGGCTGAAAGTGAAACATGCATTGTGATGTACGTACAGGCTCGAAAAGGATCATGGTGTGTAGATGCTAGACAAGTTTGACGCCCGCTATAATGGTCGAACGTAGCTTGATGACACCACAAGTGGAATTGTTCCTCATTCCACCACGTTACTGGGCGCCGATTCACTGGCAGGGAAGGAGTCGAATAGCCATAGTAGGCCAGAGTACTGTGCAAGACAAGGTAACGCACTAGTGCCAGTGGCCCACTGACAGCTCAGGGAGCGACAATAAGGATTACAGATCTGTTATTGTGGCAGTGTACTATCATTGGACCGGTTTGAACTTCGAATGACACCAGTGACTGTTGCGATCCTGCACAGGCTGCGCGGGTTACCCGCACGCGGCGCAGCCTACTAGTACTAGCCTAGGCTACTCGGTTGCTTATTGACCCTGGCAAGTTGAGATAATTATAATATTATAATATGTTTGACAGAATTTCAAATCTCACTTTTATGCGCCTCACTTGCCAGTATGGCAGTGCTGCATTCCGAGTCAGCCTAGTACTAATCTGCGAAACGTCGAAATGAACGCTTAACAAGCGAGAGTGATTGAGCTCCATCTTCGAAATTCGAGTTGGGTGAGTGAGCTAACAGGAAGCTGCAGGGCTCATAACCTGTAGAAAACTATAGTGTAGTCACTAAAGAAAAACTACAGTACTTCGAGGCCGAAATAAGGCCTGCTTATGTAAGCTACTAATGTTCTAACCCATACAAAATGAGTTAACAACAGCGACACCCACCCACGATGCACCCCAGCGACTCAACGGGTGCGATGCCCACCAACTCGGACAACACGCCCCAGTGGCCCAACGCCGGGTGCTGTGTGCCTATGACACTGTGAAGTGTGGTGCTGTAATGTATTGTAATTTGCTGTAATGTGTGGTAAGCCTGTGGGAACCTGTACCTGAATCAGTGATTTGCTGATAATGGTCGCACAACACTTGAAATGGAACTTGCAAATGGCTGCAAAGCTTGTGACACCCTTCACAGGAGGTCAGGCTAATGTCATATCCTGGAATTCCATCAAGTCCACTCAAGTCTATTCCGACCTTTCCGACCCCTCTCCGACCCTTCCGACCCCACTCCTACCCTACAGTCTCGGTCTCAACCCTGACTCTCGGACTCTCGGACCCTCACACAGGTATAATCCTATGCCGCCCCATTAGTGTAGTTCCATTCTCTACCTGTATTATCCCCACTCGTGTATTTAGCCCTAGATCCGGTGTCTACGCCACATGCAACCTTTGGACCTCCGAGACACTGCCTCCGATTCAGTTATTGTACCTATCCATAGCTCGGTACGAGCTTACCTCCGAGATCCCACTTTCGGACTTTTGCAGTGTACTACCATTACTATAAGTACTGTACACTTAGTTAGTAAACCTCAGTCTGATTATTACTTGCTTATTGCTGCTTATTGCTTTATTTGTCTTCACTCATAACTTGCACTCATTGCTTGTCTTATGAATCTACTCCTCCTCTATGCTCCCACACGAGACCTCCGTCAAAACCCTTTCAAGTCTTCACTAGACGCGCCCGAACCTTTACTTGCCATCGTCCTCTGTTCCCCCTATCTTCTGTCATCCCCGACCCGAGTCCGACATTGACTCACCTCCGAGCGTGCTGCATCTCCGCAGCCACTCAACGTCTACCACCTCCGAGCCACGGAGCTTATTCGGATATCCTCAGTGTTGCCGCGCTGGCGCACCTCGAACTTCCACACTCTCCCTTGGTAGATTTCGGAACGACAACAGAAATTAGGGACACCGTAACTTGAACTAGGCGCAGCATGTTACAGTTTTTCTCCTCTTTCATCGTTTGTACTTGCTTTCCTTCGCTCACCATACTCATGTCCTCATGGGTATGTTCCGCTCGGACTGGATCCATTGCCTTCTCATCGTAGACACATTGAATCCCTCCTTCTTTGTACTATGATCATCTCGCGCCGTTCAACGTCTACTACCGGAGGAGACTTACGTTTATCTTTGTTATCTCTTATCTTCGGACTTAACTCTCCTTAACCGATTCTATCGTATCGGTTATGTGTTCCCTCTTACTCATCGTTCCATATGATTCTCTGATGTTCTTTGCTGATGCGGCCCTTAGTACTTATACTACGCCGTCTGTATTCTGTACGCTATTCTTGATCTACGCAATCTAGCGTTGACTTGCATCCTTGGCCGATTGCCTCGTCTTGAGTCTCCTTCGCCCTTTGGTTTTCTTGAGGCCTCTCAAGTCCCTCAGAACCTCCTTGTCCTTCGATCCTTCGAGTCCTACTTCGAGACGTTGCGACTCTTCGTGAGTTCCTCCTCGAAGTTAGTCGATCCTCCCGTCTCGACGCTTGTTAACGTCTCGCGTAACACAGCACATACGCTGAAGCCGAAGTCCCTTGGACAAGCCCAACTCCGTGGTTCCGAAGTTGGCACTCACTCCCTCACTCTCCCCATCTCCGAGGTTTCTCACACCTTGAGAATTCTTGATGACTCTGACCTCCGACCTTCCTTAGTAGAAAAGCACGTGTTTGACAGCTAATAGCCTTATGTAGTGGGAAGACCTTCCTATCAGTGGCGAGGCCCACCCTCTCAAAACTCTCACAATTCGAATGCTGTCTATTGCCCCACATGCCAGCGATGTTGAGCACCTCTTCTCCAATCTTAGGAGTACGCAGTCGCCATGACATTAAAATCTTTCTGTTCGAACCTTCAAAACATTGGGGAAGATCCGTGCAAATCTTCGGCATCACATTCATCTGAAGGATGTTGCTATGCAGAGCCTAAGGAAGCCCTGTTGTTGGCACACACACATGCACACAAGGAAGGAACCCAGCATCAATGTTGATGTCATAGAAGACCTAAACAAGAACTTCACTTGGTTACCACCTCTTTCAGCCATCTCTGAAGACAATCTCGCAGGCCTGGAAACTATTTCTCTTGATGACATTGATGCAGAATTTGATGCACTCAATCAACAGAAGCAGGGAGAGCAACTCAATGTGATGGACGGCATTGAAGTTCTGGAAGGAAATGTATATGATTTTGATGAATTGGCACGAGTAGGCGAGGGAATTGTGCCAAAAGGGGTGGACCATGAGATTACGGAGGTTGACCATGAAGGAGACGACAGTGGTTGGGATATCAATGCATTGATGTCAACTAGTGGTCTTGCTTGTCCATAGTTCCATTTGCTTGCTCAAATAATTATGCCAAGTGGCAAAACCAGTGATTTTGCCAGTTTTGCCGGCAGTGCTGGCAAAACCCCCTCAGTATAATTTTGCCCCCTACACTACATGTCGAGCTTCATGTCATACATTTTGTACAGTATGAAAATATCACATTAATATTCTATGGTAATATGTATATGCACTGTGGCAGTGCTGTGAGAATTGTGGGAACTGTGAGTGGACTGTGGGGGACTGTAGATGGACTGTGGGAAGACTGTGGGAGGAATGATGGACTGTGGATTGGCTGTGGATTGGCTGTAAGTGAACTGCACAGAACTGCACAGTGGGGGACCTAGCTGTGAGGACTGTGAGGGCTGTGGAGGGCTGTGGAGGGCTGGCCAGGTCCCATGGGTTTTGCTGATGAACCCTGGCTACAACACAGTGTTTTCAATTGCAGATGGTGGTCAAGACCTCAAAGGTCAGGCTCTGGCCTTGTTCAAGTTAGGACTGACAGTCAGCGAGACAGATTCAGATGGTAGTGGTAGTGGGTTTTGCTCACTGGGCAGTAGGGGTCTTCTTGGCTTGGATGTGGCACATTCATCTTCATCTTCCCCTGCTGGTGGCATCTACCCTGACCTGGGTTTGCAGATGGATACCGACATGTTTGATGATCTGTATACCAACAACGAGCCTTCGACTTTGACAGGGTCATTTATGGATGCAGCATCTTGGCCGGAACTACTCAGCAACTCGGAACCTTCTCCTTTGCTTTGTCTGCCCCCCTCCTCACTACATTTGCCATCATCTTCGCACAATTCATCTCCCTCCTCACTGTATCCACCACCCTTCTCACATGATCCATCCCCCTCACATCAAGCCCCCCCATCGCATCAAGCCCCTCCCCCTTTGCCTCCTCCATCACCTTCTGCCCATGCACTGGATTCATCGTACTTCTCTCAGGCCCCCTTGTCTGATTACCTTCCACTCTCCTCCGACCACACACCATCCTCAGGCCAGCCCACCCCCTCCAACCGCATGCTGTCCTCTTTCAACCACGTGCCGCCCTCCTTTTGCCATGCATCCCTGGCCTCAAATCACCCCCATTCATTATGTTCCGGCATATGGTCACCAGTCCCTTTTTTTGTGGTGGTGCCCTTTGCATCATGCCACCACCTGGATCATCAAATTCCAATGTTATTTCCCTCAACTCTGATGATGAGACTGATGTGCCGCCACCTGGCAAACCATCACCACACCCAGGCTGTGCATTACTGCACACAAAAGATTCCAATTCTTCCTTTCTGTCCGGCGGTCCAGCACCATTTAATTACTTTAGTCCATTGCTCGGCTGTACAGGGGGGGGACCTTGCCATAACACTGTGACATCTGTCACTCACTGTACAGCATTGTACAACCTTGTACATAGAATTCTGGATTTTCTGATGCAGCTTTGAATGTCCTTCCTCTCGAGCATCCTATGTAGAGTTCAAAAAGAGCTTGATTTGGGCGGCGTCATTTTCCATGCACCAGTCAAGGAGTTGGGTTGTATGCACAGCATCTGCTGGGTACCATCCCACCGGACGAGGGGAACATTGTCTTGACCTATGCTCTTGTGGGTGGGAAGAGGGCGAGAGCTGTTGCCTCCAGGGCTTGGGAGAGGTGTCGAGCTTTGGGGGTGGGTGGGGGCATGGTGTTACGCTGATGCGTAGAACCACGGTCGAAGCACACACTCAAGTGTAGTGCGAAGACACTTAGAAATCCCGCTCAGTCTGAATAGACTGAGGTTCTCAGACTAGTGACTAAAGGTCCTAGCTGGATGATCTTGGAACTACACAAGTAGATTGCATAGAATCAGATGAAGTGGAAGTACATGGAATGAGCCCTATTTATAGGGTCTGACTACGGAGCACGGACCAAGAAGATGACATAGGAAAGAAAGCATAAAAGGCAAGTACTGCCATCATCCAATGGTGGAATAGGGGTAATCACCGAATGAGTATGACTACCAGAAGGAAAGGATATCGTCCACGTAGGCATTGTGGTCGTCATGCAGAGAGCGATAAGCAAAGTATAAAAGGGATTCTACCGCCGCCATAGAGTGCGGTAGCCCGAATGGTAAGGGTAGAAAGGAAATAGAGCTCGGAGGTAAGGAAAACGTAACACATGGGGCATGGTGAGCGACAATAATGCCTGGGTTGAGGGTCAAGATGAAGGGAAAAAATGAATTGGAGCCTAAACCTTGCTGCACACGTAGTGTCCAGCTATGGAGCTTACACAGCCAGCATGACTAGTCAGACCGCCTATGCTAAGCTTGAGACCCACTATTAAATGACTTGGGAAATGCCACCTGCGTCGGCAAATACCTTGCTTACAGTTGCTTCGAACCCGTTTGCATTAAGATGAGTGGATAATACAGGCAGACTGTGAGAAGGACTAAGTACTTTTGAGTGGAAGGACAACCTAATTAAACAGCAACGAAAGGATGCAGGCTAAGTACTTTTGAGCGGATTAACACAGAACATAAACCAAACAGAGACGGAGAACAAACAGGCCGAGATTCTTTTCGTGCAGCTCACATCAGCAAACCAGCCCTTCATTTTAGCCGAGACTCCAGATCTCCACATGGAATAGCTGAGCCCCAGCCGGGCACAACATGTTACAGCATGGCAGGGGCTGTGACAGCTGCCTCGGAGATCCAGCTCATAACCCTTCACTTTAGCCGAGACTCCAGATCCCCACATGGAATAGCTGAGCTCCAGCCGGGCACAACATGTTACAGCATGGCAGGGGCTGTGACAGCTGCCTCGGAGATTTGGCTCATAATGAAGCAGACCACTGAGTAACTAGTACTATCTGTGGTAAGTCGGTCTGTGGTAAGTATTAGAGTACCGTAGTCTAAGTACAGAACACATCGGCGCTAATCAATCTAATACTACATCAACGGCGGACGGAAATGTGTTGGAAGGTAATGATTCTGTAGCGTAGTTCTATGTGGTAAGCCTTCAAGTTTAGAGACTCAGAAACATTAATACATACCAAATGTACTTTTCGCCCTGTGGCGTGGCAAATGAGACTCTCGTATGGTCTGTTCATGACTGACTGAGTAACCACTCTGTCTGATGGAGAGGCGGACGTGCCCGACAAACTCATCTGCAGCTCGGGAATCGTTCCGAGCATTTTCGAGGATGAGCTGGGTCAACTGTAAGGCGACAGTGTTACAATGGACGATCTCGTGTGTAAGATCCTCGCGCATGCAAGTAATTACTCAATCGCTTTGAGCAGACTCCAACAGGAGGTAAGCCTCCATGCTGCTACGTGGAGGAGGGACATAATCGTCACGGTGATGCGAGCCTGAAGTCAGTAATTTCGTTTTGGGTGGCTAAAAAGTGTTTTACTCAAAGTGTTCTCCCAGTAGCATTACAAATACTGTTACATTTTCCTTACCTCCAGGTTCTATCTCCTTTTTACGCTTACCATTCGGACTTCCCCACTTGGTTGAGGCCGTTGGGTCTCTGTTGTATTTCGCCTATCGTTCTCTTCATGATGATCACAATACTTATCAGGACGATATCCTTTCCTTCTGGTAGTCATACTCCTTCCGGTGACTACCCCTATCCTCCATTTGGACGATGGCAGTACTTGCCCCTTTATGTCTTCCGTTGCATTTTATGCCTTCCTTCCTATTTCGTCCTTGCTGGTCCGTGCGTAGTAGCCAGGCACTATAAATAGTGCTTGTTTCCTGTACTACTACTACTTCATCTGATTCTACGCAATCTATTGTGTAGTACTCAAGGTCATCCAGCTAGGACTTAGTCACTAGTCTGAGAACACTCTAGTCTATCCAGACTTGAGTTGGGACTTTTGTGTGTCTTCGCACTACACTTGAGTGTGCGCTTCAACTTTGGTTCTACGCATCAGCGTAACAAATACCTACCATTGCACCCAATAAATCACAGTCACTGTGACCGTGCTCAGTAGGCAGCTTCCATGCATCGACATACAAATCGCTCAGTTGAAGAGTGGAGCGAGGCTGTTGGTAGACTGGAGAGATTGTGTTCTCATGGAGGAGCGAGTCCATGCATGGAGTGAAGTGAAATAGTGAATCTGACGGTTGAAGACTCGGATATGGTGCTGCTAGTGGGCTGGGACTCCGAGGAAGTGATCCTGACTCAGCCTGAGAAGCATTCATACCGGGAGGTCCAGAGAAAGTTAGTAAACCAGAGCGGGAAAGGACTGAGTCAACATTCATGATGGTGGTGGATGGCGTGCGCACCTCAGCCATTACTATGACACATATTACTACATATGCAGGCCTCATTGTGAATTTTGTTCGAGTATCAATCTTGTCCGATAACCCTCATTGTTTTCTTGCTCATTGAACATGCACAGTCAGCTCGTAGTGCCATCAGAACTTGAACAAATCGAACACAGGCACAATTCTCGAGTAAGTCTACTAGTTACCAATATCACACAGTAGGCTAAATGAGAAAATTTCCTAGCGCATAAAACCACACGCCATGCCATACAACTTGATTACAGTGAGTAGTTCAGACAAAAGAGAGGGCAAAAACTCACCGAAAGCCTCAGATACCAACCATACCTCAACCGCTGAGGCGCAAAACTGACTGGCACCGTCCTACAATGGACCAGTTGCTGGAAAACGACACCCGGATGAGCATGTGGCTCAATAAACAGGATAGCATCAAATTCTTGGAGTCCATTGTAGGGTGAATAGATGGTGTGGGTCTATCCGAAAAGCACTCTAACCTTTCCTAAGTCAGTAGGAATCAAATGCGGTCAGTAGCAACACCAGGAAATGAAGGGAAGCGATAGGTTTGTCCCTTAGGGATTCTAGGAGGAGAGGATAATGTAGGAGGATAATGTGAAGGCTTACTAAACCCTCTTCGAGACAAAAAGCGGATATTCCGGACACTTCCAGGACTGCTGGACTAGTGTAGGATGCTGAGTATGATGGTGCGAACCACTTCTGGGACTGCCAGACTAGTGGGGAAGATACTGTACTGATTTCCGGACGGGTTCCGGACTATGCTGAAGTATGCTGGACTGTGGACTGGACTGTAGGTGGGCGGAAAGGACTAGGAAAGTTGCGGAGGGTCATGGACGAGGTAGAAAGTAAAGGGAAACATGCCCCCCAATATATTTGATAGGTCGGATTACAATCCTTTATAGTCTGGGCGCACCCTAGACTGTTATATATAAGAATAGAGTGACACAGGAACATGTAACTATAGTAGCAGAAAAGTGCAAGTCGAAGGAAGGTAAAGGATACATGGAACACAGTAGGAATAGATAGGAACAAATCAAGGAACTTACCAACGAGTCTGGACAGACATGGACATGGGTGGAACACGAGGAGGGACGATCTGATCAAGGAAACACAAATCTGAAGATTCCGGATTCCGGAAGCGGAATGCAGACGGACTGAGAGGGTCGGATGGATGCTATGAGTGAGTGGAAGGACAGGGTGAGGCTACGAGAGAAGTCTGTCCAAAGGAGCAGGCAGCAATCTGGAAAATGTGAGACCAAT
>JBBPNE010000100.1:0-57737 GCA_038090735.1 Xerocomellus amylosporus | reverse complement strand
CGCGCGCGGTTCCTGGCGAATGCAAGACAAGAAAGGAAATTCTGACGTCGCGTCCAAGTCGCATCTCGACGCGCACTAACCAGTGTTACTGTACGTACGAGTTGGCAAACGACTCGGAGCAGCTCCCGTGCAGATAACGATACGGGCCGAAGATAACCAAGTTCCGGATCCTAGGGCTTGTGGAGCAACGACTCGTCACGTTGCCTCGAACAGCAACTCGCGCATCCCTCGCCCAGCCAGTAGCTCTCGGATATGATATCGATATCGATATCACAGAAAGACGAAAAAAGGCACGTCACCTTTGAACGTGCAAACTATGTAGTACTAGTATATTCACCCCAGCTGGAGCTGGCTGCTGTTAAAAGGTACAGTACTCGCATTTTCTTGCTCGTGCTCGTCTCTGACGGTCATTCCGGACGCACAACCGATGGAAACGATCGACTCAGCATCGGCGTCGTGCGTCACGAGGCGGTGCAAGTGGGCAAGTGGCTGGTGTTTATCTGAGCCGATGATGAGCATGCGGGATACAGGGGCGGCCCACGTTGTTTCGCCAGGTCGCCATCAGCAAGCACCGCTTGAGGTTACATGACCACCCGCACCGTTATCGAAATGTCAAGCGCTCCGGCGCACGGGTCTCGACCTTGAATTGGAGGATTGGAGGTCGAGTGGGCGTTGGCATGCCGGTCGGCGAGGGTGGAGCCGCAGGTTCCAATCGCGTCCGTCTGCGGTATTGACTCGATGAACTAGACACCTCGCGTGGAGGACGTAAGCAAAGGCCAAGGTGCGCCTCAAGTCTGGCATCGAATACCTCGGGGACACCGCCTCGTTGCATGCCAGTGTCGAGCATAGTTTTTTCTAGAACGCGTTCAGGGGACCAGTAAGCAAGTTGACCAATCGACCATTCCAAGTTCCCGTCAGCATGAGCCATGTCCACCTGCTGTTCCGCTGATCAGCGTATTGTGTGAGTTCCAACACCCGAGGATGAGTATCTCGGCCGGATTTCCATCCACGAGGTCCAGTTTCTACACAACGTCACCAAGATGGTCCGGTCCGATCGTGATTTTAGGAGAAAGATCAATAACACAACCGAAAAAGGCTTTGCGACGTGCGCCGGTCGACGTTCCGTGTTTGGCGTGTTGATGATGCACGGGGTCGATGGCTACGCCGTAGACTCCGTCCGCATCCCAAGAATACCGCTCGCAGTGAGGGGGTGCAGAATGCGGGGCGTGACAAAGAGAGCATGTCCGACCTGATGCATCGTCAGCATTCAACCGGGGATGCCGTTTCGATACACGGCTCGGACGCCCGCCGCCCGACTGGCCTGTAGGCGTGAACGACCGAGTCTACCCTGCTCGAGGAGGAAGACAGAAGGGGACAAGACCAACATGTATCGACGCTCTGAGGCGTATCGACGTCTCCAACACGTTCGTGATCACTCGGGTCGTAAGTTGTGAGAGAGCCAGGGACACGCCGGCGTGTGAGTGTCCGAATGCCCAGGTGCCACTGGCAGTGGTTGTGAGAGGCAAGGGACAAGCGACTCGGAGGGCCCGGGGGAGGGATGACGAGAGCAGGCGCATCTCTCGGAGCCTGGGCCCCAGGCCTCAGGTACCCCTATGACTACATAGATTTTTTCATCCAGTTTTCCCATGGGACACGCATGAAGCTTGAAGGAGTGAGAGGAGATCCCACAGGCAAAAAAAAAGACCCACGGATATAGACACAATTGAACCCATAGTAAGTACGTAGCAGGGACACATTACAATCGCCGGACGTACGATCGCCAGACAGGCCCAGTGAACGAGCAATTGAATTGCCACGCCCTTTAATTTAAACCCTGTGTCAGGTTTCGAGCGTGCGTGTGATACGAGGGGTAGTGGAGTCGAGGGAAAACGGTTCAGCGACGATGTGGCATCGCTCCGGGTCGCCATGGGTCGCCGTTGAGTGGTGGCAAGCGCTGGCCCCGTCTCGAGCCATAGGTTCTAGAATCTAGAAAGTTCCCAACGAAGAGTTGGGGTGTGTGTGAACGTCTTGGTCTGGGCATTGGATTCAGGGAGGTACCATACTGCCCCCCGTTTAGAAGTGCCTTTTGAAACAGTAAGCCATGTTGTGAGACACCATTGAATCATTGACAAAAGGCCATTGAACGGCGTGAGAGCTCTGATTGGCTGTATGTTCCCAAAATGGGCAACACCCTGAGTGACTAACCCAAAAATGAGAGTTCCTCTGTCGCAGCCTTTTCGAGCTTTACGATTCGTTCTAGAGTCTCCACAGGGTTTCAGGCGCCCTAGTTGGTGAGTGGGCCTCGAACCGAGCTGCCTTGCCGAAAATGCCTGCGAAACGATTATGCTGGAGGTTCGTCGCGTCTGAATCATGCGTTTCGTGAGCTAATCATACCATGCAACTCATTTGGAATCGGGGGGAACCTGCAGAGGAGTCCATCCTGCTGTTGATATGATGACCGGGGCCGTGGACTTCCGCCGCCGGAGCCCTCAGAAAACGTACATGGTGGGACGTCATCTCCGTCATCTCCGTCATCTCGTCATACACTGTACCATTTAAAGGATGGTGGGACGAAGATAACATTTGCTTTGAAAACATCTTTCTCATTCAGGGTTCAGTTTCGTCCTCAGAAAATGTGGGCCAAATGTGGAAAGTGAAGCGGCGGGGTTAACCAAAACATCGGTTGCGGGCAATTCCGATTCTTCAGGGTCTCGACGCTGCTTGTTTTCTCCAACCTGGTCGACATGATACGAATCACAAGTCGTTCGGGTGACGCGCAGACAACGCGCCTCGCAATGTTTTCGTGGAACTCGGTTACAATGGCAAAGCAGCTGAGAATCCTTACAGCACGACTTACTCGATTCCCTTTCCCTGCCAAGTGGAGAGTGGTATACTCTTTGCTCCTTGTGGATGGCACGGCACCCCGCTCGAGGTACGCAACAAATTTGGAAGTACTTATCTGGGGACGTGGCATGTGCGTGTGCATTTCTGCACCGGTGTTTAGTGCCTATATATTTCCGCACTCCATGGTAAATTTCGACACCTATCTGAACAGTAAACCGCAAGGACTGATTTTTACGATCGTAGTCCTGCAAATTTACATGCTCATTGTCCAAGCGTGCCCCAGGGAACCATCCATTTCGACTCGCAGTCCCCTGAATCGTTTGATACTCTGTCGCGCACCTCTCTCATCACGGAAAATTCGGTCAGAATGCCAAGCTTCAAACTATGATTTTACGACAGTGTTTGGGCTTTGAAGAGCCGTTGGCAGGCACTCAGCAGTTCGAGGGAACTGCTTGAGAGTTGAATTCAACTTTTCCTTTTGGGTTGGTTTTGCCCATTTTTGGACACACAATCAATCAGAGCTCTCCCGGGTGCAGATTGGCATTATAGGCTTTCCACAGGGTCGCCAGTCACACGACCATAGACGGCAGGGATACAATCTTATCAGACTTCACCTGCTACTTCCATCGCGCGAAGCCAAGCCAAGCAAACGTACTCTCCCGCGCTGGGAAGAAACGTAGGAGAGCCATTCATGGTCTTGTGGCGTTTCACGTCAGACACTACCCCACACCCACCCGCCGATGCTCCTCTCCCCGTCACTATCCAACCCTCCCACGATGGACAATCCACAAGGCATTCCTCTTGGACTAGACGAAGGATCGGAGCTTATTGCCGTTCTCTTTGCTATTGGACTTTGGGGGATCACTTGTGTGCAGACGTACGTTCATCTCTCCTTCGTCAACGGGCCCTGTACAGCTACGACTTATTGATCAATCTCTCGCAGGCTCTTTTATTTTATTCAGTCCGTCAAGTTCCTCGCATACTTGTCACGCTGAGAATTCGAGTGACGCGCGTTGTGTCGGTTTATGGTTTCGTCTAGTTTCCGGCACGATGCGTTCATTTTGAGAGCCATGGTAGGTGGATCTGACTTGCTGGGACATGTGCATGCTCATTCGTGTTCGCCATAGGTTATATGGCTATGGTGAGACCTTCATCCTCTCTCACAAAAGCAACCTGCTCACACGTCGTAACATAGGCTAGCTGACACTGTTCATCAACTTCTCCTCGTCAAGGGAGGTATGGTTACACCATCCAGTTACTTTGAGTCGTCGAGTTGACATCATGTGGTACTCACGTGCAGTTTATGGAGAACTGGTCATCAATTATAACCAGATCTTTCGGGTGAACGTGTACGTGGTCTTCGATCTCCCCTTTGACCTTCGGGGGCACTAAGCATCTATGTTCTCCTACGCAGGGAATACTTGGTGAGTTGTGTAGGATATGTTCGAGTCCCTCGAGTTGAGCCTTATCCTCCCGCTGATAGTGGCAAGTCTTGTTGACGGTAAGCACAGTCGTTCTCTTGGCTCGGGCCGATCCAAACACTCCTAAGGTCCTCGTCGCGCTGCCATCGCAAATGTTTTTCGTCGATCGTATCGCAAAATGTAAGCCGTACCCATGGACATGTCGTGAATACCGTTCCATTGCCACCTTCGTCTATAGTCAGCGGGAAGAGGTGGCTACTTTTTGTGTTGTGGGTATGTAAGCCAAACTCTGATAAGTGTGACGTGCCTTACCGATGACGTTCGACAGGCGCCAGCTGCCACGTTCGAATTGGGTATGCTTCCTTATCGTGGTTGTTATCTTCCCATTGATCGTTTGGTTCAAAGCCGGTGTGATAGGTGTGTCTTGCTGCTCTCTGTATGCACCGCCACTGAAGATGGAACGGAAGCATTCATTATCTTTGGGTAATATTTTCGCAACCGTAATACCCTGCGGTAATGCTAATCAAGGCCGTCAGGCCGATCACACCCACCTCACTCGTGTCTCGGACTCCAATAGTAATGTGTTTGCGACACCGTCATACATTTTAGATGCTGATGCTAGCCATACAGAGTATATTCACCACCGTACAAGCAACGTCGGCTGCGGTCGATATTTCCATCACCACGATATTGATCATTCTGCTATGGAGGAGCAGGCAGGATGCAGGATACAGGCGAGCACGATTATCGTTCACCTCGACGAACCAAACGTTTACCCGATCGTTTCTAGGATGCGTACCGTCATCCAAAGGCTTCTGATACTCTCTTTGAGCACCGGCGTATGGACCGCGTTGATCGCGATCTTTACCGTCATCACCGTACGTACCTCCTACTTTGTCCACGATCGAGCATCGGAGTAAAACATGAATGGCGCAGATGCTCGTCTTCCCGGACACGAAAATATACGCGGGGCTCTACTTCACCCTGTGCCCCCTGTATTGCAATACCGTCCTCGTAAACTTGAACGCGCGACAGATGATCCCAAAACTCGACCCCGTCGTTTACGGTTCGCTCATGGTCTGGCGGGACACGGAGTCGACTGATCCTATCGTGGTTTCAGGACAGCCGAACGGATTAGATCATGAACGACATGAACTGTCGCTGGCACGAGTGAGTCGTGCTTTCTGATCGCGCGGGGCTGACTCTTGATTCTTCTCCTGTGAATGTTCAGGCATACACCCTGTCGATGTCTGTTGGCTGACTATAGGCGCATGGCGGAGGCAGGTGTGCAAGCCTCGCTGGACGCCACCAGGGTTCAAACGAGGACACTTTCGCTTGATGCTCTTTCGTGAGCTCGTCCTCCAATCAAAGCTCTCAAAAGTTGATACAAAAGGCAATTAAGGGTCCTACGAAAAAGCTTTTTCTCGAAAACTGGTCAGGACTGGTCAGGACCACTTTTCTGTTTCTCAGATACGGTCACTTGAGGAGTTCACGTAGTCAGGTCATGGCTGACCCGGGGGATAGGATACGAGAAGAGACGAAAGTGTCATGTCATTATTACTACTGAGCATTCGACCATTGCGACCGACCTCAACTGATACTCAAAGCTAAGCAAGGCGGCACCTACTGGCGTGATGGATGAGTACCAGAACACCAAGCTTAGGGCCGACGGCGGTCATCCTAGTAGACACCCAATCAGCGCATGTCCGGTCCCCACGAAAGCACGTCTACAAAAGTGCTCTGCTATTCCGATCTTACGTTATCCATTCCATCATCGTCGTTATCCATCATCCATTGATCGATCCAAGACACGATCCTTGCCACGTTCTCTTCCAAGTCTTCCATCGCGTTGCTTTCCAGCTCCACGACGATCCCAGGTTGATACGACACTCTCGCTTCGTCACACACGACGCCCATGATCTCCGCCTCGTTGTTTTGTTGAATTTTCTTGAGCGAGTAACGACTGAAAGGGACGTGGGGACATTCGTTTTCGTCAGCGCGATGACGCCAGCCCGCAAAGAGCCGAGAGGGTTGGGGAGTGTGGGGAACGACGTGATGGTAGCAACGAAGGGCGTACCGTTTCTCTAGTCTGTCCCAGAGTGTGGTGTGATAGCACCGTAGGACGACGACCAAGTCGGCCCAGCGCTCGGGGTAGACGTCACACGTATGCCAATCGAGGACGACCCCACCTGCAGAAACGAGCGGTTCCAGTTGGTCCAGAAGCTGTGAATCACCCCCACGAACACACGTTTTGGTCAAACCATCCGACGAACGAAACGAAAGAATCAACGAAGAGCACTGGCACGAGAACAAAAAAAGAAATGGGGAGCCGTCCAGACGATCTGGAACACACCTTGTCCTCGTCGACGGTGTAAGATTGCCACTCTTCGTCGAACCCTTCGTGCAGGCCGTGCGTCTTGACAAACTCCCCGACGTTGATGTGTTGCAAGGGTATCGGTGACTCTTGGATGAGCAGTTGGGCGTGGGTCGACTTTCCAGTGCCCGGTGTGCCGGTGATGACGATGACGGGGGAACGCCTGACCATATCTCGAGGTCGATCTGAATCTTCACTAGCACTGATCGAGCCTAGCTAGATACTTAACCCAACGTATGTGATTACGTAATAACATGCCAAGTTGCTATGCACAGTCCTAGTACTAGATACTCAGTACTCAGACGCTCTGGTATTAACTATCTACATTGTCAAATGAATGTCGAAGTCCATGCGATTATCAGGAGGCACGGATTAGTAGGAGAATATCATAAGCCAGGGATTAAGCACGATCTGGGAGGGTCAAGTGTCAGGACGGCGAAAAAACAGGGACACGAGCGAGGGAAACGTCTCACGGGAAAGAGTATATGACACCCTACGATGATCCTAAAGAGAAACAATGCACGCGTCAACACATAGCCCAGTCGACAAGCCAATCACGTACGCCATCGGAAGCACTATTGCCCAGTCCAGGGTGTCAATCTGCCATCCAACAGGTACAACATTCATGCCTGTACTCAACACGATCATCGCAGCGGCCATTAGTATGCACATCACGAGCGCCACTCGAAAGCGGCGCCATATCTTGGGCACTTCGAGGAAGAAATTGGAACGCTCCACTTCCTTCTTGGTAGCCCCCCATGAGATGTTGTACGAGAATAGGTGGGCGAGAAGCGCTACAGTCAGGTGGATGCTGAGACCACCAAAGAAGAAGAAGCTGCAGCAGTGAAGAATAGTCGATTGGAATGAGAAGAGAAGAACGTGGAGTCGTCGACAGGACGCACAAGAATGGAACCCATTTTAGGTTCTCGGCCAGAGAGGACAATAAGCTGCGGTGTCCGAGGCGGTATTCAAGCAAAGTGAAGCCCAAATTGCCAAGTCCAGGAAAGACCACCGTGCAAGCCAACCAGACTTCGAAGCTGTGAAGGAAGAAACCATCGATTTGGAATTGGAATCCAAGGATCAGGTAGTTGAGAAGTGACAGAGCGGCAGCTGCGGCAATCCCATCTAATCATGGCATGAAGGGTCGGAAGGAGCGTAACAAGGCTGTCAATAGTAACACTTACAGTACGAAAACATGTCTAGGAGTTCGAGTCAGCCAGTAGAACGCGGGGAAATCGCTGACACCTTACATGCCATCATGGCAAACTTGTAATGGACCGGCGCGCTGGACCAGATAAAGATGCGAAGTTGCTTCGCAATCGGGCCTTTTCTCCACCACTCGATCAGCGGGTTGAAGATGAGTTCGTTGCAGCCTAACGTGAACCTCAGCGCCGCGAACGCTATTTGTTGCCCAAAACACTCACCATACGAGTACTTTTGCCAGCGATTGAGTTCATCGTCGACAGTCAAGGATACACCTTCTCTGAAACCGCCTTTCGAGTATGTGGCCCAACGAATGATGTAACCCTTGAGCTAGTAAACTTGAATTCAGATAGCTGAAGACAGAGATTTTAGTGAAAGAGATGACCTGAAGACGCAGTGCCATGTCAAAGTCTTCCGAGACGTTCGACTCTGACCAAATCTGCTTCTTTCCATCTGCCGGATCGATGAAAGCGGCCTCTTGGAGTGCAGACCAGCGTAAGAAGGCGTTGTGTCCTACGAAAGGTGCAACCTCTCCATTTGCACAGCCAATGGAGATAGACTTGTTGATCCTGCGCGTGAAGTGGGCGATCCCATTCTCAAAGTAATGGAATGCGACCTGCATGACGTCTTTGCGAAAGCGACATCAGCATCTTCGTACCTAGGAGAGGTGTGAAAGAGGGAAAACCGACCCGATTCGTGCTGGATGATGGCAACATCTGGACACTCTGCGAGTTCCCGGGCAGCATCACGCAAACAGTCCTACGTCCTATGTGAGAGGGACAAGAGTAGAATGCAGGCAACGCTGACCTCTGGCACGATCGTATCCGCATCGACGATGAGGATGATCTCGCCAATTCGCAGTGATTTCCCGTTCGACGCCCACGGACGCCATTTCTGCCCACTCTCCTCGAACGTCTCTTCGATGGCCATCTCTAGCGCCTTGTCTTCGAGAGATTGAAGCCCCTCCTCTTCCATTTCATCTTGTTCCACAGCGTCTACGAGTGTCTTCAAGTATTTCTCCAGCTTTATACTGAGCGCCAGACCATAGTTCATGTTGGAAGCTTTCTTGAAGCGTCCAGCACGTTTGAAGCCTCCAGGGGAGCTATCGTGCGCTGGACGAGCGACCCAACCGATGTTATGGTTGGCATAGAAAGAGATGCGTTCCTGACGTTGCTCCTCGCTGATAACCTGCAGGCCGTCTTCATGGATAAAGATAGACGATGTACCTCCTTGTCGAGCATAAGTTTGCATGGCCTTCTTGAGGGAGTTCACAGACGGCGCACTGGGATAACGGATAGTGAGTTAGATCTGAATCATGTAGCGTACATAAAATTTCAAGACGTACATAGTCTCTGTCAAGCTCTCCTTGAACACTGGGAGTTCGATGGTGATGTGAGGCAAGGCTGCATCTACATCCTGGTCTGGCTGGGGACGAATAGCAGAGTAGTATTTGGAATTTTCATGATACTGGGCTACGGGTCCCAACCTAAGAATGATCTTAGCAGACAACGCAGGTGAATATCAAGGACGACGTACACCAAGGAAATATTTCCAACTAGTTGAAGGCAGAAGAACTATTCTCGGCTCAGCACAGCGTTTTCCAAGTCAAAGTGAATGACCTACCAGTGAGACGGAGAATAAGAATGGTGTCGTGATAAGCAAGGCAAATCGAACATAGCTACTGTCTAAAACCCACTCCGCGAGCAAGACGGCAACTCCACTCCCTATGAAGACTGAAAAGATGAGAAAATGAGCTGAGAAAAAGCAAAGCACAGAGAGCAAAGTCCTACAAATCGACAAAGCAACCGCAACCCCACAGTAAAAGGGGGCATAGAGACGAATTGGTCGTGGTTCCCTCTTCGCAGGACCTTCTTTCTCGGGATCTGATGATTGAGGTTCATCCGCTTTCAGAACCGACTTCCAGCTCCAACCCCATCCAGACTTTGGTTTGGACGTGGGCTTTGTGTTCGATTGTTCCTTCTCGGTGATTTTTTCGAGGGCGGCATTGCTGCTCAGATTGACATCTGAAGTGACGGTTGAGGGTAACACCGAAGTATTAGTGGAACCAGCAGACGTATATGACCTCGCTGTGACTTGGCGATGTCTCCACACGAGCTTGATCATCTTTTCGTCGAGATCAAGGCAAAGCGGTATTATATTGTCAAAACTGTCGGCCCACACAACAATGGCATGCTCGTCTCGCTGTCGTCATTCACGAGGATCACGATGTGAGTCGGCAGCGTCAGGATGAAAACCCTGGCGAAATATGCTTACGATGAAGGCTGCACATTGCTCTTTCTCAGCGCGGGGTAATTCACTCATTGTGTCGAGTACTTGTATCTTGGTATCCGAGTCGATATACATGGAACTCTCATTAGGTGATCTATGTCCAAAAGGTCACATCCTTTGTTCGGCAGCAAAGAGTAGCCAAAAAAAAAGCGAACTTACATCGTCGCAAAGGCAGCATGCACCGCGGCGCTACGGATCTTGACAGCGACAACGGGATTTAGCAGCCTGACTGCCGCCTCAAACGGAACCAACAAGGCATTATCATACGGGAAAACTCTGAACTGGCCCGTTTCTGTGCGAATGCAGACGCCTGTTGCAATTTGTTCCTCCGCGGGCCTGAACCATGCTTCTCCCTGTGTCTGATCTCAAAAAGGTGAGTGAAACGAACAAGTCTGCAGTCCATGACAGCGCACCTCCTGATACACATGGTGAAGGAGGGCATCGTAGGGATCGTAGTCCATGGCAGCCAACGCGAAACCGCGGGAAGAAGAAGAACCGAAGGCGAGGTATAAGAGTGCGAAGATGTAGGGGAAGAGGTACTGAGGTACTGCCGACTGTCAAGAATTCGGCGGGGTGCTTGGCTCTTTGACAATGGCATGCCCCGGAAGTTGCAGCCCCCCGGGTTCGAAACTAGGCACCATTCAGTCTGAGACCCCCTTGAAAATAGTTGCGTGATAGAGCTGCCAGGTTATGGAGCGGCTTCCTCGGGTTTCCTTTCAGAGGCTGGAATGCAAGATCGTATCTGGTAATAGACGATGAGCGCATATCGCACCCACGAAAAAAGGCACAGGGGGAGAAGAACGACATTATGCCCTGTTTGACGTTCCAAGGTAACGAGATGGATGTTGTTTATCGATAGCCTGGCAGAGATCCCCCGAGGATACCTTCATGCATGCCCCTTCCGTGCATCCTGATCGCAGCCCAGCGGCACCATGTTATTTTCGCATGTCAAGCGAAGAGGTTGGCCTCGAGGTGATGATCAGGAATCACGATGCGAGAAGAAAGTCGACAGTTCGCGTAAACGTATTCTTCCGGTTGGCTGCACTGGCGTAATTAACAGGGCGAAGGCGTGCTGACCTGAGCCATGGACCGACCTAGACCACGGAAATAACGTGGACATACAGTGGGGAGAAGATGGAAGCGCCCTCGTGGAAATGAAGCCCGAACGCGAGCAGGTGGGCTCACGCTCACACGGTCCGAATACAGCTTTGCGGGACGTCCCTGGTACCAAGATTGGAGTGCCGGCGCATAAACGTTTTTGGCTTTAGCCTCTTTCAAGTAACTTGTTCATGAGCGCTCACTGTACGCATGTCGAGTTCCTGGGATGATACTCACGGCTGTGTATGTTCATCGATGGCATCCCCCGCCCGCTTTTGAAATTCATAGATGACGCCAGCCCACAGCGGGTCGGACGCACGAGGCCTACCAATGGGCGTCGGGCGATCACGGAGAATAAATAAATAAATAAAAGTCATCGCACCACTTTTACTTGTGAAAAGAAGAAACATACCCGGCATCGACCACGGGTGAGATCTTGAGAAGATATCAAGGAGCGGGTAACCCTGGGTAACCCCCTGATGGGCCCTTGGGCCTTCAAGCCTTCCCCTTTCCCCTGACTGGGTCCAGCCCAACAATTCCGTGGATCAATGTACGCCCCATGCCAAGCCCAGGTCCGCAGGCTCGCGCATCGGAACCATGCTTACAGCGGGCCCGGTAGGTTCAAGCCGTCACACCCCGACGTTCGCATGTCCGGAGGATTACGCATCCTTATCATCGGATTGCATTCAATCTCGAGTGGTGAACTTTGAGCTTTGAGTCATGGTGATCTATGTGCCGGCAATACGCCAAGAGAAATCAGTAGTGACTGCCAGTGTGTGGGGAAACATGATCGCATGCCGCATCACGTTCATTATCCAGCGTCCGCGTCAGTGTCCGAGTCATTGCGGGCGCCGTTACGTCACGGCGGTAATGCATATGGGACATTGCCGAGTCGTATCGATCATCGAAGAGATTCCAAGGTGTATTGTCCATGTTGCAGATTCCGCCAATAGTGCGTGTTACCCTACTACTACGTCGGATCCCATACCACTGCAATAAATATACTACTGGTCCGTGTGATATCATACCAATATTCTATAGAGAGAGTCCAAGACAAAAATGCTCTCGACGACACCAGCCGTCCATCTCACCTCCTTGGATCAGTATGAGAATATCATCAACCAGGGATTGAGCACAATCTATCACCAACACCATCAGTCACATCAGCAACCCAGCGCATATGACCAGACTTACAGGGAAAAGCACGTGACAACCCCCAACGAGCGCAAGCGGAAAGATGACCGCCCAATTTGTACCCGGGATCTGCCAATCCACCGTGACGATGCTGTCGAAAGTGAAGATGGCCATCGTCGCAAAGCACGCAAACGATACGGCGAACGCAAACCAGAACCGTTTGAGGATCCGGGGGACCTCGATGAAAAAGTTGGATCGCTCCACTTCCTTCTTCGTTGCGCCCCACGTGATGTTGTAGGAGAACATGTGTGCGAGGAGGGCTATGCTGATGTGGATGCTGAGACCCCCAAAGAAGAAGAAGCTACATGTGTGTTAGCCAAAACACACTGGAAAGCGGAGGGGACGACAGACAAGAATAGTATCCATGTAACCGTCTCGATGGCTGAATCAAGGAGATTGCGATGATCTAGTCGGTACTCGAGCATGATGTAACCCAAGTTTCCGGCACCAGGGAATACAGCAAGGATAGCCAAGAAAATCTCAAAGCTGTGGATGTAATAACCGTCGGTCTGGATGTCAAATCCGAGAAGAAAATAGTTCATCAGAGATAATATCGTTGATATGGCAATACCATCTACAAGGAATAAAAGATAAGTCCTTGACGTTAGACGGCCAGGCCACGCCGCTTACAATATGAGAACATATCTGAACGGACGCAATGAGTTCAGGCGCTCATTAAGTTACGAAGCACACCTACATGCCATCATGCTCATTTTGTAGTGAACCGGAGCGTCAGACCACACGAAGACGCGCAATTGCTTGTTGATCGGACCCAAACGCCACCATTTAATCAGCGGATTGAAGATGAGCTCGCTGCAGCCTGCCAATGAATCATGTCAACATCAGAGACTGGCACGATGCTTGAATCGTACCATAAGAGTACTTCTGCCACCGGTTCAACTCATCATCCACAGTGAGGGACACGCCCTCCTTGAAGCCGCCCTCGGAGTATGTCGCCCATCGAATAGTATAGCCTTTCAACTAAGTATACCGGAGATAAGCCCACGAGTACCTAAGTCAAGTTTCAGACACACCTGAAGACGCATAGCCATATCGAAGTCCTCGGACACATTTGACTCCGACCAGATCTTCTTTTTCCCATCCGCAGCGTCAATGAACGCGGCATCTTGGAGTGCCGACCACCGGAGGAACGCATTGTGACCCACGAAAGGGGCTATCTCACCGTTCGAACAACCCAACGAGATACACTTGTTGATTCGTCTCGTGAAATGTGTGATGCCATTCTCAAAGTAGTGATGAGCGACCTGCATGACGTCTGTGCAAGGAATGCGCTGAGCACGATCGACTGGCAGGGAACAATTATGAATTACATACCCGACTCGTGCTGGATGATCGCGACCTCGGGACTTTCGGCAAGCTCCCGCGCGGCATCCCGCAGGCAATCTTCTGGAACGACGGTATCTGCGTCCACCAGAAGGATGATCTCTCCAATTCGAATCGATCTGCCGTTGGATGCCCAGGGTTTCCATTTCTCCTCAGTCTCCGCGAACACTTCGTCGCATGCCATGTGCAACGCGCGGTCCTCGAGGGACGTGTCGTCAGCGTAGTCCAACTCTTCTCGTTCCTCTGCTTCCTGGAGCGCCTTAAGATGCTTCTCCAGTTTCAAGCTGAGATCAAGACCGTAATTCAGGTTTGACGCTTTCTTGAATCGCCCAGCACGTTTGAAACCACCAGGCGATGAGTCATGACCAGGACGAGCGACCCAGCCAATGTTATGATCCGCGTAGAATGCGATGCGTGTTTCGCGATCCTTCTCGGACATCAACTGGAGACCATCGTCGTGAATGAAGATGGCTGACGATCCCCCTTGGCGAGCGTAGGTTTGCATAGCCTTTTTGAGAAAAAAGACAGAGGGTGCGCTGCAAAGAAGTGTCAGTGGCGACGAATCGACATTATCATCGGTGGATACTGACATCGTTTTCTCCAAACTCTCTTTATAGACAGGCATTTGGATAGTAATGTGCGGGAGATTGGAGTCCACCTCCTTGTTGGCTTCAGGTTTCATCGCGGAATAGTACCGAGAATTTTCATAGTATTGCGAGACAGGTCCGATACTGCGCAAGAATGAGATCAGAGTGTTTCAGCGTTCAGATACTGCTGACCCACATCATGCCAATATTACTGATGATTTGATTGCAGAAGAACTGCAAGGTTCGATGAGCGTGAATCAAGTTGGGTGACTCGGGTGTACTTACGATGGAGACACAAAACGTGAAAGGCGCAGTGACAAGAAGTACGAATCTCATCCAGTTTCCGTCCAAGATCCACTCTTGTAAGAGCATGCTAACTCCGCTACCGATGAAGACTGGAGAAGGTTGCGTCAGTCGAGCAACCCAGGCGATGGAAATACTTACAAGTGGTCAAAGCACAGCCTAGACCATTGTAGAAGGGGGCGATGAGCCTCGTCTGACGTTGTTTTGGTGCTGCCCGTTCCATATCCTGCTGATGCTCAGCGCGGGTTGAACGCCAGCTGAATAGCTTCCAGAGCGACTTCGTCTCTGCATTCGCGCCTGGGTCAGTGTATCCTTTGTCGACGACAGCAATAGGCTCTGACGAAACCCTCTTTTCCTTCTCGGCGAGGTGGTCATCGGAGGGGCTACCGGAAGAGGATATCTCCGAGGAAGGGTCGGAGATGGTGCCTCGAGCCCGCCAGACAAGTTTAATCAACATTGATTCAAAGTCCCTGGATAACGGAATGATGCCATCCAGGTCGTCAGACCAAAGGACGAGCACACGCTCGTCACGCTATGTGAAACGCGATTATGTCAGAAAGTTCCCAATGGATGTCGAGAGAAAAGAACTTTACAATGAACGCTCCGCACTGTTCCTTCTCTGCGGTTGGCAACGCAGCCATCGAATCGAGGATTTGGATACGTGTGTTGTGATCGACATAGATCGCAGCCGCATCATCGGATCTACACGAGAGTTACGAAGGCGATATTCATGAGTCCTCAAAGCTCGAACAGCGACGATGGCAAACGCACACAGTAGCCAAGGCCGCATGGACTGCGGCGCTGCGCACTTTGACCGCGACGACAGGATTCAGCGTGCGAATTGCTGCCTCGAACGGCGCAAGGAAAGAATTCTCATATGGGAAGACCCGGAAGTGGCCCGGTTCGACTCGTAAGCACACTCCAGCGGAGACGTTCTCTTCGGAAGGTTTGAACCACGCGTCTCCCTGGGTCTACAGATGTTGAGCTCCAGAACGACGACCATAGAGGAGAACGGGAACACTTACTCTCTTGAAGATGTGATGGAGTAGGGCATCGTAGGCATCATAATCCATAGCCATGCTGGAACCAGAGAGAGAGTATCAGGGTACGACAGGTATGGTCAGGACCTGTGGACGCCTTCCGGTGGGATGGCCAGGGCAAGGGGTGTGAGACTCGTGACATGTTGGGCAGAACTTTGGGGTATAAGTAAGCACACTCTGAAAGCGGGAGGACACGGGTACATAATCTGGCAAGGAATGACGCAGAACCAGGAGACGAGGATGGTGGGGATAACCTAATTCCGGGAAAAGGCAAGGAGGTGGCAATATTGTGGCATTAACGTCGGGAAGGTGAACAAGCCGAATGCGATGCTGACTTCTGACGTTAATTGCGCTAAATCGGTGTGATTGTACAGATGCGAATAGGAACACCTGTGATACGAGAGGTGGAAGAAGATAATGGAAAACGGTCAAATTCCGATATCGATGGCCACCACACGCATAACATACGTGATCAGTGCCGCATCCGGACGACAAGGTCACTGCCCTGGTATGCGGCGTTCGTGAGAGGATCTGTGAATCGATTTCGGTGACAGTGAGATACCGGAAGGAGGGCCGCTAGAACCAAGTTGGAATACAGAGATTGAGAGTGCCTGATCAACGATGTTTTGGGACACCTTACTCGTCGGATATCTGCGTGCAACGCCAGCTCGAGATAGACCTTTGCGGCCAACAATACCCTCCAGGCAATATGAGATGGCGATCAATTTGGGCTGACCCCCCGCATCGCACATGACGTCGGCGTAATGGACGGACATGTTCCTGACGCTTCCAGAACGAGTGGATGGCCATACGGAGGCCCGGATACGTTCATACGCTCTCGAGGTCCTCCGAGGCATGATTCCCGTGCCGGACCAGTCCGAGGAGTTTTGCCATGCAGCGCTCATCTTTTGGATAGAATCTACGAAGCTATGCGATGTTCCCGAAAGCCTGCATGCTGTTAGTTGGTCGTAGGGGAGAACCTGGAAGGAAAGGAAAAGAGAAATAAAATAAAGGAAGGAAGGGCAGTCATTGCAGAATCAGCCACAGTGTGGCGTTGCTGCGAGAGTTGGCACGGTGCCGTTCGATTGATCACATCATGCCAAACACCGCTCGGGTTTTGTCTCGAGTTCGGGGGTGCTTTCAAGTGTGGAGTAAGTGTAAACTGATTTGAGAATTGGCACCAACGCAGCGGTCCAACTTCCTGCTTCACGCATCTTGCGCCACGACGCTCAATGCAACTCCGCGTCCAATGGACGCACGCCGCAGCGCTACCCCCGCTTCTCAAATTGTCTTGGAAGGCTTCTCCAAAGGGACTGGAAACAGACGTGCGGGACCTGTTCTATGATCACCGCGACGCCAATAGGTTTATCTTGTCAATCAACGAGGCGCGAGGCCCTTGACGACAAATGAGACAAGTTCTTTCCGCCACCATCTAAAACAGCAGAAGTGGCGTTCACCGTTCACACTGCCGGGTGGCCAAACCGTGTACTATGGATCACGAAACCGACGAAATATTCGCGATGTCGAAGCTGGACTTGGGAACCGAAATCTATGCAGAGCAAGAAACGGTAACTGTGGCGTATTTCCTCACCTTGAACGTCGTCTCATTGACACCTATGTCACTGTTAGCGAATTATTACTCTAGCTCTTGCAATTTTTGCTTTGTGGGATTGCCAAAGACAGCAGCCCCTCATGGACAGCGTGTTAACGACGACTTCAGAAAGCTGTCAAATCCGGCAATATTCAACCTCACTGATGATGTCGAACATCATGAAACAGGCATGCTTTGCATCGAGGGCACGCCCCAAAGACAGGTGCGCCTGTATCGCTGATAGTCTCCGATTCTGCTTCAAAGAAGCTACCATCGAAATCAGAGCCTCCCACTCGGACTCGAGGGGTCCAAAAATGGACCATTATCTTAGATATTGGGCCGTTTCTTCGGGAGGAAACCGTCCGCATCCGTAAGATGCAATCTCGGAGACGTCCATTCGACAACTTAGGATGCCTGTTATCAGAAGAACTCTTCATTTGCGACCAAGATATCAGGTTGGTTTCTACATCCTCCGTCTTGCGCCAAACTGCCGTACTCATCCCCACATTGGGAATTTTGCTTGGTTCTCGTCAAGGAACACCAGGATGGCACTCTAAAATTCTTTCCTTGACTCTTTTTCTGATTGACAGACTTACTTCACAAAATGATGCTTCACTCCAAGGCTATGCGCTAGGGAACGATACCGTGACGGAAAATCTTATCGGGATACTCCTCGTTCCTTCTTTCATCTTTGTGTTCTTCTCCTGATTCTCCATCCGATTAACATGCCGATTATAGCTGACAATGACCTGGTGCCATTGGCCCCTTCACCGTGGTTCGCTCCTGATAGATACACGTGCGTGTAAAGTTGCTTGGTCCGTTACATACGGTGGCGCACGACTTCCATTCCAGCACGCATCTTTAATGGAAACCAAGTTTGACATGCTTTTCCTCGATATCGCAACCAAAGCGTGAGCACGTTCGCACTCTCGAGAATGCAAGCCACAATCAGGGACTCCATCGCGAAGACAACCGCGCTAGTACAAAACGGGGTGCACAGGAAGTCGCCGCGAAACCAAACGCATATCGTGACATCATTTCTCACTGGAAATGGCTCGATGGTGATCACGGAGATACAGCTGGACATATTTTTCGTCATATCGACTGTACATGAGTGAAAAGACGTTGGAGGTAAGGCATCCAAGTATCCGTCGAAGTCTGCATTTTTTATCTCATTTGGTGGGGGGGGGAAAGGGTGCCGACAATTAATAAACTCATTCGCCATGAATGGATTAACACGTGGGTATGCTAAATACGTTGAATGGTGAAGATATCGTCACTGAAAGAGCCAGACTCAGGTCGCAACTCATAAACGCTCGATGAGCTCGTCTGTTCGGTTGCCCTTTTTGGAGTCATTTAAGGTCATTTTGGCCTGGCAAAAGTGCAGCTATGTAAACGAGCACGTAACTTGGTGGTTTCTCCTGATTCGGAGCGCGCATGCCATGCACAAACGTCATACATATTCGGCTTTCCGGTCATGGTTACCCACATGGTGTCTTGTCTTCCGAATAAGTACCTGCCGGTCGCTATTGTAAAGATACTAGTGACATGCCATCATGTTGGGTAGTCGTGTGTTCGTGAATAGAATAGCTTCTGCTGGTGGCGGAATGCACACACTTCGAATATCGCTGGCGACCCGAGAGGTGTCTAATTGCTTCATGGTAAATCACTCGAGATATCAGACTGACTGATGCACACCGTTATCTTGGACAATGCGTTATCTTGAACGATGACGCATGTTGCGCCGAACGTTGATTGATGATGGAGCGCTCATTTACACCCTGTCCAGCTGATCCTCGTGAGAGTCGTGAGAGGGGAGGAATCGTACTTATCATTCATTCAGCCTGCAGCAATTCTAAGCGATATGGAAATCGTGATGCGACCGACTGGTTTCTAGGTTCCATGTAGGCCTCTGTGAGGAGGAGACATCTGAATCCTCCGGCCAGATCCGAGCAAGTTTACATCGGCGCAGGACGCTCTTTGTCCATCATCCTGCCAAGCGATATTACCAGCTTCCATCAGATATATTGAACTTATAGTGAAAGTGGGAGGATGACTCTGAAAATGAAATACAGGCCCCTAGTGCATGCTGTCAGGGCTACCGTGCGTCTTGAAGCAAGAGTCCCAGCCAAATTTTTTGTCCGTCTCCGTGACGAGCAGGCACCTGAAGTAGCGCGCCGCGCAATCACGCCCACGTCCTGTCACTGCATTCCAGACTGTCCCTCAAGCCCTGGGAGCCATACACCGCGGGGCGGCCATGCCTCAATTGGTGTATAAATACTTTAAAGTGGTGCACGGGGGAAAATACGTGCCTAATGCGGACGGTCATATAGTTATCCTTTTTGTCACTGGTCCGGGCCACAAGGGTATTGCATGATGCGTGCGTATGATTCAATCCGGTTAATCTCCGCGTGATCTCAGATTCACAATCTCGAATCGAAAATGCAAATCGGACTTTTCGTCCCATGGACAAGGATACGGTACCTTTGCCACCATTGTCGCGTTGATTCCCCTTCCACACTGCAGATATGGAAATACAGACCCCCCCCTCCTCATACACCCGGATGAGATATTGACCATGGGGGTCCTTATATGATATCACCGACCGACCAGGCTTTGAGGGTTCTGATTCCTATAACACGCCTACCGTAGTTCGGATAACCCCGTCTACTCATCGGTACCACCTCTCGCGTGCCATGACTATCCCTTCCAATCGTCCAGAAGGTGTCAAGGTTCCCGCCGAGTCGCCGTTCTTCATCGGTGAAGGACGGTCGGACCGTCTCGGCGACATTGCGTCCCCCAGCGCGTCACGTCCCTCGACCGCTGGGACGACCACGTTCTCATCCCCTGCCAGTAGGAACATCGACTCCCTCTCGAGCCGTGGGCCAACGCCTTCCGTCCTCGCCGCGCAAGGCGAGATCGAACCAGAGGTAGTCCCTCGCCCAGGCGTGTCGATCGCCGCCCGCGCGGACATTCCCCGCACGTCCTCCTACTATGGCGGCAGCCGCTTCAGCAACCTGCCAACCCGTACTTCGTCGGGCTTCCGCGCCCGCGAGGCCTTTGCAGCACCCCCTTCGCGACCACTAACAGCACACTCCGTAATGCCCTCGTTTACACAGAGGAAGGCAACGCGCATGCGCTCCACCCTCATCGATGACCCCAGTACCATCGAGAAGCCGTGGGTCTCAAAGAAAGACCCATACGCGCGGGTTGCGTATTTCGTGACCTACGGCGTCGCATTCCTTGGCATCGTCGCCTCTGCTGCCCGATGCTATTTCGGGTACAAGAGCGTGCCCATGATCACCGGAAACCTGTGTTTGGTGCTGGACGAAGAGTTCAATACGGATACGGACACCGTCTTCGGCTCTGGCGGAAATTGGTTCCGCGAAATCGAACTCGGAGGCTTTGGGTAAGTAGTCTTCGGCTCCGGAGTCCAACAAGCACGCTCACCTCTAATTTGTGCCAGTAACGGGGAGTTTGAGATGACCACCTCATCAACAAATAATTCCTACGTCCAGGATGGGTACCTCTATATAACACCAACCTTGACGTCAGACATTATCGGCGCGGACAACGTGTTGAATGGTTATACGTATAACCTCACCGACTGCACATACAATATCACCAACCCGGCGGCATTGCCTGGTGGGACCAACACCTCAACGTTCGATGCTACGGCGTACTACCAAGCATGCGGCGCCGTAAGCAACAGTACGAGCGGCACTGTCATCAATCCCGTCCAGAGTGCGCGCATCAGCACCAGAAACAGCGCTAGCATCCAATACGGTCGAGTCGAAGTCAGGGCCAAGCTACCAAGAGGGTAAGCTTCTCCTAACTTCATGAAGATGACATGATACTAACCAGAGTCAACTTCAACAGTGACTGGGTAGGCGTCAGATAACCTTCAATGATCGCGTTCTCACCATTTTGTAGCTTTGGCCTGCTATTTGGATGCTTCCCGTGAACAACACCTATGGGCCCTGGCCCATCAGCGGTGAAATCGATATCATGGAATCTAGGGGTAACGCCCGCTCATATCCCGACCAGTGAGATCAAACGTCTTCCTTTTTCCAGCGCCACCCCAAACGCTAACGGAAATTGATAGAGGAATTGACTACGTCCGGGGTACACTTAACTGGGGACCATTGACGTTCCTAAATGCCTTTTACAAAACCTTCGGTTGGTGGACACAGCGCCGGACTGATTACGGGGAAGAGTTCCACACTTACGCGCTCGAATGGACCTCGACCTTCTTGTGAGCCCGCTTTTCTCCACACCCGCAGTGTCCTGTAAAGATCGATACTGATATCTTGTTCTGAAGGCGCATCTACGTCGACTCGAGGCTTAATTTCATGCTCGAGCTGTCCTTCAACGAACCTTTCTTCACCCGCGGAGACTTCCCCGCTGTGGTCGAAAACGGGACGACGCCGATCGTGCTCGAGAACCCTTGGATAAACGGAACCAATGCCACACCATTCGACCAACGTGGGTATCTCTATCTCTCATCTGGGCCGGTTAAATGATGCGAATGTGTTTCTTCGTCTATAGCCTTCTACTTGATCTTGGATCTCGCTGTCGGCGGTACGAACGGATGGTTCCCTGATAACCTAGGCGGCAAGCCATGGTTGGACGGTTCCAACACCGCGATGAGCCAGTTTGCCCAAGCCCAAGACCAGTGGTATCCTACTTGGGGATCCGACGGAGAGAGCCAGTCATTCATGATGTACGTCGTTGTTCACGTTTCTTCGACCTGTGGAGACCGAGCGTTGATGTCCGTGATCTAGCGACTACGTCAAGATGTGGCAGCTCTGCTGAGCGCGGAAGCCCGGCCGAAAAGGGGTTTTTATTTTGAAGGGACTTTTTGAGATTGGACAATTTGATATAAATTATTTCCATTGGACTTGGGTGGTCGGTTACCATGTAATTGGAAAGACGAGTCCAGCTTGTTCTGCCGGTCCACAGTGAAAGAGATACCACGAGAGCGGTCACCCACCTTTGGGTCACACATAACTGGGGTTGGGCTGAACCACGACAAGAGGAAGGTAAAGGCTCTGACTCGGGGGTAAACCCGCCACCATCGTTGTTGCTCCAAACTCATATTTCTAGTGGGATATCTCACCTATATTGTAGTGGTTCAGAGATATGCGTCGTCCTGTACAGCATCTTGCATGCGATCTCCGGTTTCTCTGGGAGGAAGGGTGACAGAGGACGCCGCATGAGAAGACGGTACGAGTTGCAGGGGTCCTGGCGAAAGAAGCTGCCGAGATGGAACGAGGTGTTGCGCGTAGCGCAGAGAGAGGGGAAATTATTCGAGTGTTCTGAGAGGTTGACCCCACGTTTTCCGAATCGTGTTCCAATCGGATGGTCTCAGGCTATATCGCGCGTACTGCGGAGTCCGAGTCATCATTTACATCACGTGACATTGAACCGATAAGTCAACTCCCCTATAACCCATACCCTAACATGTTTGTATTATGCTGTAAGATATACCCTGGATCTGGAGGCAAACACGAGCGCTCGAAGAGCTTCAAAAACGAGGTGCATGCGGATGCGGCCAACCCCGTGGTGCCAATGCCAATCATCTCATCACGTCGCCGACGAATCGCTTAGCAAGCCGCGTAGGCATTGTCGTTTGTACTGGAATTTGGGACGTCAATGCGACCACATTCTCGACGCTCTCTTCCGCCGTTTGCCCGCGCACGCGTGTGAGTCATGCGCAACGAATTCCTCGTCGTACTAAACTTGAATTGGGTGTACGAAGACCGAGGACAAAACGGAATTAGCCAGTCCTTATTGCCAGACCATGATCCGAGCATATGAGATACCATACAGTCGTTGCTAGCGCGAGCTCGTCAACCAAGTCATGCACCTGCCACCACGGGTAACTGACTTACCGAGAAGGGCAGTTATAGACACCATAACTAGCATATGTGGGAAATTCCAAAGGAAAGTCAACTAACTCTTACAGTCGAAACTGAGGAAGGAAAAAACCTAAAGCTATGGATGAGAATGTGGTAGGGGGTGAAGTGCAAGAGGCGCACCGTCGGGGTGATTTAGTAGGTTACGGCTGCCACAACAAAGTACACGAGGCTCTGCGCACGCAACCGCTTCATCAAAGGGGATTTAGGTGACTATCTTCAGAGCCCCACAAAGACAATACGAGGACAATACATTCGTAGCACACGGCCTGCGTACTCGCATCCGGATGCGCGATTTCAACAGCACGGTAGCTTGAAGATTCGCAACATCTAATCAAAGAGTAAGTATGGTAGATCGAGACGAAGATTCCTCAAGACGGATTCATACCCAAGGCTAGTACGATCCCTGCAGTGACCTAGCGCAAAAACTAACAGCAGAACGTGCACCAAACGGGAATCCTTCCAGATCACCCAACTACGCTCCTCGTGAGATTCAAACAGCCAACAGACACTGGTCCTGGACTCACATGCGAATCACGAGATTTGTCGAGGAGCATCCCAGAGCGATGTCTCCGGTTACCTGAAGCCCAACAACTTTTCAACCAAAAAAAGATCGCTATGAAACCATGGCCCTGGTGCTCACTGCTGTAAATATGGTACCAGCTGACATAGAGATAACCTGCATGGAATGAGAGTGATAATAACGAAAACTGACGCAGACAAATGAAATCATTTGAAGATGCATTTTCCCTATTGCACTGGGGTTGAAATGAATGAGTTACCCCGTTTTGTTTATCATTGCTCCACTTACAGTAGAAGAAGGAAAAAAACATCCGTACAACAAGGTAAGCGATCTCCATCAGGGGTCATCCTTTTGAAACTGCTTCGAGATACACACGACGACTCACCAGAGCCCATCTGAACGCTAGACGCCCACGAATGACTGCGTATTCTACATCGAGATATGATAAATATTCCCACCTAAGTTATGATTCAAGAACACATCTCTCATGTTGGAGAAGGCGGACATACCCATATACCCATAAAGACCCAGTGGAAGAAATATTATATTCGTATCGATAATAGCGAGGCGAGTTTGCACGGCTGGATGTTGCGAAACTGACGAGTCATCGTGCGGCGCAGTAGCTTGTCAAGTTCTCGGGAAAGTGATAGGCTCAGGGCTTGTGAAAGCGACCCGACCGCGGCGCGTAGCCGTTACGCCAAAAGGTAGTAGAATACTGAATGGTTACCCATTCAGGAGTATCACGGCGGTATCTGTACTAGCTACGGGACCTAGGTAAGCTAGCGTGCTTACACATGGGTGACGAATAGAGGTTAACAGTGACTGTCGCGCATATTGCAACGGTTTTCTCATCGATGGACTGCGCACTTGTTCGCGTTAAAATCAGGGATCGAAGTAGCTCAATTTCAGTCGCCACGGAATTTCTCAAAATGGCTGCCGAGTAAGCGGACCTAGTTTGGCTTATGCGACTGTAAGATCGGCTCAGTCTATTGATAAGCGAATCACCGTGAAGACACCAAACATCCCTTCTTTGTGCAACAGATGAGTCTGCGGATGAGGTTTCCTGACGTACTTGTCAACACAACATGAGAGAGCACTGGCACGTGTCTCTGGGTCGACAAATCGGATCTGTAGATCGGGCCAGCAAATGGGGAGATGGAAGACTGGTACATGCAGATGCTTCTCAGTGGTTCGTGCGGATGAGACGGGAGTTCCAATTTGAAATCCAGGAATTTGAGGGGGTGGGGGAGTAAGATGGGACGATGGTCCGCTAGGATCAAGGGTGTAGCTGAGCATGGAGATACAGCGCGGAGCGCAACTGACGACCTCGAAGAGTAACTGTAGGCGACCCGACGTTACACCAAAAGGTAGAATACTGAATGGTTACCCATTCAGTATCACGGCAGTATATGTACTACATAGTTACGGGACCTACTAGGTAAGTCAGCGTGCTTACAGTAACACGAGGAAAAGCTTGCCATCACCACGTGGTGCATTTTAATCTTCTCTGCTCGGCTGCCCACACATATGAGTTAGAGAGGAGAAACCCCATTCAGCCTCGCTTGCCTTCATGCATCGAAAAGATTGAATCTGGGTCAATAAGCGGAGTTGGTGCGTGGCGTTGTGCCCGGCATCGTGGCAATCATAGTATGAGATTGTCTTCGTTTACCTGGGGGCGCTATAACAGCGTGCCGCGTAATATTCTTCGACCCCCGGGAGCCCACTGTCTTTCCCCTGAGGACGAGGCTATGTTTTAGCGAAACCCCAAGAAATACAGAAGAGAAGGGTGTGTACGCGCAGACACATAACGTCGTATCATTTGTAACTAAGAGCTGTGTTGAAATCTCTAGATGTCAGTCCGTGCCATCCAAGTTCACGATTCGCCTTCCACTTTCGTATTCTGCTTTGAAGGGTCATCGTCGACGGATGGCGATGTGCACCTGCATCGGATTCAAACCATTGGCGACTCAGGAAGATGGTTGGTGGATAGGACCTCAGAAAGTTACCTGCGATACATCGGGTGATCGAGGCGGTCGGACTCGTAAGGTGATAATCAAGCTTGGATATTGGTTCATTCGGTAGTCTCCGTGTTCGGTAACTTGTTTTATGACTGGAGCAATTTCAGTATGATGTGATGTTAAATTTTCAGAAAGGAAACAGACACAAGGCGAAGGAAGCATCTATTAGAGGACAGAACCAAGTCGGTCCACCATAAAGTATGACCCGCACGACGAGTGGCCATATCACTACTTGCAGTGCGTCACGCTGAAAAATAACGAGGCTGTTGCGGTGGGACTACCACATTCTGCCGCGCCATTAGTTTCGGGATTCCAAGGAAATCTCGTGGATCCAAGGAAGGGACCAATGGTCAGAGACATTGAGGTCACAACAGTCGTGAGCGCAGCGGCTTTTTGTTCTGCTATTGCGAAGAGTAAGCATCTAAGTGTCGTTTCTGGCAAAAGAAACCGACCAGTGCCAAGATTTCCGACTCGAGGACTCTCACTTCCTCTTCAAGTCGCTGCCGTTGTTTCGACAGCATCTGTACCCTGCGTTCCTCACGTTTATTTGCAGTTGGCGCTGTTGCAGCGCGAGACTGCATGGTTTGGGCCGCTTCTACCTGTCTCGGACAGTTTGTCAGTGATTTCGTCTCTTTCGGGATTGGGGACAAACCTTGCTTTGAATCAAAGCCTGCTTGCGGCTGAGGGCTTTCAGTCCTTTCTCTGCACGTTCGATGAGTTCGCTGATCTGTGGTTCGATCTCATCTGCGAGGTCTGCTTTGTATCTACGCACGGTGCCTTCGTCTATGAGGAGGAAGACCTGGACGCAGTTAGCCGGAAATATAGTGGGGACATGAAACATACCTTCTGATTCTCCAGTACCTTGGTCATCCTCGGTAGATCAAACGTTCCGTTACGGAGGAGCTGCTGAGCCTCGAATGCCTGTTTGTCATGAGGACCGACGCTCGGGGATCGACTACGCGATGGATGTTACCTCTTCACAACAATCCTCCATCGCGAGCACACATTCTCGCAGATTTGGGGGACAAACTGCGTTTGCATCGCCGCGATAGAATTCATGTGAACCTGTAAAGACAGATTCTCTCGGCCTGGGGAGTGCTGAGAGACGTCGCATCGAAACACGAGCGTCAAGGCCGACGCGTCTGGTGAATGAGTCGGAGATTGAAAGCGCCCGCAGAAAATATAAAACGCCCCGACTCCGAACTTGGTTGATTTTTCAAGTGTCCATCCAACCGCACGAAACGTTTGCCCTCGGCGCAGAGTTACTTCTGAATAGCGTCTAGTTTCAGGTTGGTGGAGCGAGGTGTCCGTTTGGGTGCTCACAAGATCAAGCGCCGCTGCCTCGCTCGCTCTCTCTGTGGTCCTCTGTGGCTGAATCCGCCTTGCGGTGTTGATTCGTTGCAGGAGATCCGAGGGCTGATGTAGGGTGGCCGCGCGGCGTCATATTCCTGTATCTTCCGTACCCACTTCTCTCCCGAGGAGTTGCTACTATGTGGCCTTGACGGTCGGGTGAAACCATGACGCATACAATTCATTGACAATATTCTTGTTGCAATATTAGAGCCTTGTTTTCAACAGTCGGGTCCCGCGGGAGTGTGTTTTGGTTCGTAGAAAGTACAGTTAGTGTACGAACGGGGAATGCATTCGACAAGAAAGCATTCTTACTCAGTCCCGAAATGAACCACCCTCTGCTTTCCACCTCGAAATCCTTCAATAGCATTGCGAACGTGTGGTCCTTAGAGCTCATTGATATATTCCTGGTTTCTGCCAGTGTTCTTCAACGGCCACACCTTTTGACAGCGTGGCGTTCTGCCGCTCTTGTCCACTAGTAAGTTACCTTGCTTGGCAAGGTTTCTCCTGCCAGTGGGTCTTCGAGTACTACAGACTCTGAGCCTTTCTAAACTCATGGATATACTCGATTGGGTACACATATATTGTGGCGTCCGTCAATAATATCCGCCGTTTCTTCTTCATAGTCCTCGCATCGTAGCGTTCAAGTTTGCGGCGCGTAGGGCCTGAATCCCACTCATCACAAAGTGTAGCAGTGTGCCTCCAACCCCATACATCTCGTCCGGAAAGCCGTACTGTGTAACGACACCTCAAATGACGATCTCTGTATTCATTTCAAGTCCATTTGGACACTAGTACTTGATGTTGGACGGACGCTCAGCCGAGTGCGTCGCATCTGACTGTCAGAGATAGGGGCGATTCGTCCTGGATATTGTACTGTCCTGATTTGGCAGTTTGTTCCCACATGTGATACAAATTGACTAGTGTTCTCCGAGTCCAAATTTTTGAGTGCGCCAGACGGGATGCAGACACTCTTGCGAGGGGTGCCTTGCTCATGGCACTGGGCACTTCGCTCACGTCCTCAGCCGTCGTCCTCGAAATTCCTCCCCGTTTTCCCCCTGGGTTGGCGGGCTGCCTCGACTGCCACTGCGCGTGCCCCGGAGAGCACAGAAGTACCACAGTACAGTTACCCCAAGTACGAACTGTCAGAGGCAGACCTCAAGCGGATCGACTCGCAGAGGAACATCGGTGTTTCCGCACACATCGACTCCGGCAAGACTACCCTCACGGAGCGTGTTCTCTTTTACACCGGTCGAATTCGTGAGATTCATGAGGTTCGTGCTGCGTCGTGGCAATGAGCCCGTCTAAACAACGTACACAGGTCCGTGGTCGCGACGCCGTCGGTGCCAAGATGGATAGTATGGAGCTGGAACGAGAAAAAGGCATCACCATCCAGAGTGCGGCCACCTTTTGCGACTGGGAAGCGCCATCCCCCACCACTCGCGAAAAGCAAACGTATGCCATCAATATCATAGATACCCCAGGTCAGCACGCTCTTCCTAGACGAAACGCACTCAATTTGACTTGAAGAATGATGCAGGACACGTCGACTTTACTATAGAGGTCGAGCGCGCCCTGCGCGTGCTTGATGGTGCTATCCTGGTCTTGTGTGCTGTTTCTGGTGTTCAGAGTCAGACTACTACGGTCGATCGTCAAATGCGTCGCTATAGCGTCCCTCGGATATCCTTCATCAACAAAATGGATAGGTGCGACCAGGTTCATTGATGCGATATTAACATACTGAGTCGTGTCTTCCAGACCCGGGGCAAATCCCTGGAGAGTTATCGGTCAAATTCGGTCAAAGCTCAAGATTGCCGCTGCGGCAGTCCAGGTTCCTATCGGCGTTGAAGACGAACTCAAGGGTGTCGTAGATCTGGTTCGTTGGAAGGCAATCTACAATGAGGGCGATAAAGGGTACTTTGGTTTGATTGCTCCCTTTGGCTCTCAGCCTCACTCACACGTCTGTTTAGTATCAAAGTCGTGGAATCAGACGAGATTCCAGCTTCGGTCATTGATCTCGCCAAGGAGAAACGTGCCGAGCTCATCGAGCAACTCGCCGAAGTCGACGATGAAATTGCGGACATGGTTCTTGCCGATGAAACACCCTCTGGCCAGCAGATTGCCGAAGCCATCCGTCGCGCAACCGTCGGTCTCAAGTTCTCCCCTGTCTTCCTCGGTTCGGCCATTAAGAACACAGCTGTACAACCTATGCTGGACGGTGTTTGCGCTTACCTTGCTAATCCCGCTGAGTCGGTTGTCACTGCTCATGATACGAGATTACCACACGGTTCACCTCCCGTCCCGCTTGTCCCTGCTGCCGAAGCACCTCTTGTTGCATTGGCTTTCAAATTAGAGGAAGGACGGTTTGGTCAGTTGACCTACATGCGGGTATACCAGGGCACTTTGAAGAAGGGATCCTTTATCTTCAATGCTCGCACGGATAAGAAGGTCAAAGTTCCTCGTTTAGTTCGTATGCACAGCAATGAGATGGAGGTAGGTAGTCCCTTTCCTGGTGTCTTGTTCATACACTCAACCGCACTCTAGGACATAGGCTCCATTGGCCCTGGTGAAATTTGTGCCGTTTTCGGTGTCGAATGCTCATCCGGTGACACTTTTACGGATGGCTCTTCCAGTTTCTCTATGGTTAGTCCCGTTGCGAAAGTCACGGATCAGACTCATGTGATTGTGTAGACCTCCATGTTTGTCCCTGAGCCCGTCATCTCGTTGGCGATCAAGCCTCAAGGACAAGAGACGCCCAACTTCTCTCGTGCTCTCAATCGATTCCAGAAAGAAGACCCGACGTTCAAGGTGCACATCGATGCCGAGAGCAAAGAGGTATATGCAATTTCATTACCCATCTTGGCTCTATCTTACCCGTGTGTCAGACCATTATTTCTGGAATGGGTGAACTTCATCTCGAGATCTACATCGAACGGATGCGTCGTGAATACGGCGTCGTTGTTTCGAGTGGTAAACCTCGTGTCGCCTACCGCGAGACGATCACGGAGCGTGCCGAGTTCTACCATACGCACAAGAAACAATCCGGTGGTGCTGGTCAGTTTGCCCGAGTGATCGGGTATGTGGAGTCCATCCCGTTCGATCCAGAAAATGGGCAGGATAGGGAGTTTGTGAACACCGTCATGGGAGGGAACATCCCGCACAACTACATTCCTGCATGTGAAAAGGTGTGTTGACGTGTTCTGATACTGCGTCCACGAGGGGGAAACTCTTCGAAGCCTTGAGCTGACGCCCACGTGTTGCGTCTTCTAGGGTTGGTTTGAAGCACTCGAGAAGGGCACGCTCACGGGCAACCCGATCGTCGGTGCCCGGATGGTCCTCCAAGATGGTTCGTACCACGTCGTGGACTCTTCTGAGCTCGCCTTCCGCATCGCGACCATTGCCGCCTTCCGTGAGATCTATTCGAAGACGAAACCAATCATCTTGGAACCGATCATGACGGTCGAGGTCGTTGCACCGGGCGAGTTCCAGGCGGCGGTGATCGGGAGCTTGAATGCTCGGCGGGGGACGATTTTGGATAGCGAAGTGCGGGACGAGGAGTTTACGTGTACGGCGGAGGTACCGTTGAACGACATGTTTGGGTACTCGAGTCAATTGAGGGGGGTGACGCAGGGCAAGGGAGAGTTTAGTATGGAGTATAGGGTACGTTCCTTTTTTTCGTGGGTTGCGAAGCTGATGAGGACTGACGGTGTTTCTTTTCTTTTCTTTTTTTGGTAGACTCACTTCCCGGTGCTACCACATGTGCAGAAAGAGCTCGAAGAGGCACATAAAAAGACGATGCCTCAGGCAAAGAAGTAGATGTGGTCGTCGGTGAGGTGAGACTAGAGCTAGAGTCTGGCATCTTTATCATTGCGCATATAGAAATCATTGCATGCACTTATTATTGTACGCACTTATCTACTATCTCATTCCTTAAATAACACGTACCCCTCTCATGATGGTTGATGGGAGTGGCCGGAGAGCTCTAGAGCTTTAAGGGGGTCGTATTATCGATCGTATGTATACTTCTGATATCATTAAGCAGCAGTTGGCTCACTGCCCGCGCAGATCCCAAACATTTTAGAATGGGCCTCAGGTTTCTCCCATGCCTCATCCTTTGCAGTGCTCGACATCCCCTCGAGTCCCAGTCCATAAGTCAAAGGATGTGTCGAGCTTACTGGTTCAACATGGTGGTCGACACGGTACATTTGAATTGATGTACCGCTGCTCTTCTCCGATTACGGTGATTGATTGGCATCTGGAGAACAGTTTCTCAACGTCCAACTGCAAGACGTCGTGACCGACATGGCTCCATGCATTTCCATCCGCCAGAAGGCCGATCACGGTCGCCGCCGCCAAGCCCGGCGGCTGCGACGAATTTGCAGTCACGCCAGACGAGAACCGGGTGATGCACAGCAACTTGGGGAGTGAGGGGTTCGCCTATCGATTGACGCGCCGTAGACATGGATGTCCTCGCTCTACCAAGCCTCGCAGTTCGGGTGTGTAGCGATACCTTTCTTCGTTCTCGATCGAGAGGAAACACGTACCCATAAATGTAAATGCCCAGCAGCAAAAACGTCACATGCACATGAACGATGTCAAGGCGAGCTTCGACGTCCGAGTCTTCCCATTGGACCATGATGCATGATCGTGCAAACAGTGTTGGCCAGGTATCTTGCACAATGCGAGAGGTGAGCAAGTCACCGAAGATCTAAACGCGTACTGCGCGATCGCATGCCACACTTTTACCGCAAACAAACCCCAGAGCAAACAGGGAAAGTCCAAGAAAGTCCAGGTTCGGTTTGTACGCTCGCAGAGTTACGTGCGACGTTCGAAGCAGAGGAAGCAGAGCTAGAGGCGAAAGAGCAATGCGAATTCGAGAAAGCAGCCAAGAAGACAACCGCGCATACACTTCGCATCAACCAGGGTCCAGGAGATCGCAAGCCGTGTCTTCGACCACCCGCTCACATCCTACGGTGCCCTCGCACTGCCAATGGAAGGTACTGTTGTAACTTGTGGAACTCGTAAAATAAGGGATCACCTTACAAAAAATCTCGGTCGAGCAAACGAGCTGCGCTTTGGCGGACTTTTTGGTGGTTCAAAGGAAATGAGCTGATTCCCCAGGGCAGTTCCTCCGGGTCATCAGTTGAGCCGCCATCAACGTTCAGCGCCACTGCCCCCTACGCCTCAGCAAATGATGCCATCGGATGACCTCTCGTCGTCGAGCGGTTGCACGTCTCATACTCACATCCCTTACACGTTTTATATGTCCCATAATGCTCCCTTGATGGGCCGCACTTGCCATACCACACCTATTTACACGTCAATTAAGAGGTACTCAGACAAAAGATAGGATAGACGAAATAGAAACTGGACGTCGTAAAGAATGTACTGTCCAGCACGCATGTGCTCGCTGAGCAAAACGTCAGCAGATGCTCATCGAAATGATTTAATTTTGCTCTAGAAGCTGGGTCGTCAACACGGCGTCATTTTCGACGCTGCTCACGCATGAGTCTCACGCATCGAATATAATTGCAATGCGTACCTTGGGTGTGGTGTATGAAAGCCAAGAAGTGATCTCACTGCTCTGCACGATGCAATTGCGCTGAAATTAATCAGGGTCAGTCAGTCCTTGCATTCTAGCTCCGGCGGATACTTGTGGGATATACCTTGCCGTGATTGCTACCGCGACCTTGTCAGTTAGATCATGTACACGCCACCATGAACCACTCAGTGGGCGTACCAAAAGTGCCAGTTACATCAAGCATACCTGGTATACGTTGAATCATGGCAGTTACGGAAAGAGAGTGATCATACCGTCGGAACCAAGGAAAGCAAAAACCTGTAGATAACGATGATGAATATATGATGGTGAATGGAACGTGCGGAGAGCAGACCATTGGTAGCATATTTACCGTAGTCGCTATGGCAAAATACAATAAACCTTGTGCGCGCAAACGCTCCTTCAAAGGAGATTTGGATGGCTGTCTGGACAGCTTCACGGTGGACAATGCGAGTACAGATAAATCATAGCACATAGCTTAAACAGATAGATCGGTTGAACAATACCCCATTTTGCAGGCAATAATGTAGCTCACTGTATACGAAGACTCCTGCGCTCACTGCTGGATGCACAATTTGAACAACACAGGCTCCGTTTGACCTGGAGGCTTTGAGATTCGTGGCATCTAATTTAAGATTATGGTGTGTTGGGGTGAAAACTATGGAGACGAGTTCATACCTAGTGCCAATATGGTCCAATGTCCGAGAGCAAGTAGTAATAGCAGGAGATGCACCAAACGGGAGTTCTTCCAGATCACCCATCTATTGTCCTGGTGAGATGCAGATCAGGAAACAAATAGCACCCGGACCCACGTGCGAATCATGAGATTTGTCGAGGAAGTTCCTATAGTAATGCCCCCTAATATCTAAAGTCAAACAGCTTTCAACGAAAACGGATCTAATATCAAAGTAGAGCACAGTGTCTCACTGCTATCGAGGTGATTCCAGCTGGCCGGACGGATAAGCTGCGAGGAGCGACAGTGATATAATCGAGAACTGACATTGACATTCCCAATCTCCCGACAATGGGCTCGTCTCGATTGCACTGTACGTGAAGATGAATGGGGTGCCTGCCTATTCGTCCTCTGGCACTTACAGTAAAATGAGATAAGTCAGAACAAATAGCCTTCCAAGTAGGTATGGAATCTCCGGGCGGGAATCAATGAGACAATGAGACAACGGAGACACGAGGGCTTACAAGTGGCCAACGGAAGGGTAGACGCCCACGAATGACGGCGTATTCTACACCGAAGGATTGGAAGTATTGCCACCTAGTAGGCAACGGTTCTGTCAAGCACGCATTTCTACTAGGGATGAAAAACATACCCATAAACGCCCAATAGCAAAAATATCATATCCACATGAACAATGGCAAGGGTAGCTTCTACCGCTGGGTCCTGCCACCAGTGGACCATCGTTCAAAAAGCCAGTCGCTGCGGAGCCTGCTAGAGAAGCTTGAGTAATGTAAGGTAGGTAGGGGGGTTGAAGTTGGGGAGAATAAGTGCCTACGATGTCATCGCCAACCCTCCGCGTTATATCAGAACAACGCGCATATACTGTTTATCATCGACCCTCATAAGCCTTTATCATTTTTATGGCTGTTCGACAGTGCATTAGTCGGTTAATTATGAAGGCGCGGATCACGAGAAAACTACTGACTCAGATATAATTATGTAAGTACTCACAGGCTCTCTGCTTTGGCATTACGATCACCTAGTAGGTGGTGGTATGTCCGCCGCGATGCTCGACCGACGATTGTTGTCAGTTGCCAGGGTCTTTTTAGGTTGACCGGACCGAATTGAACCAGTATTGAACTGGAGAGTCAGCCAGGGCGGCCAAGGGGATCATATCGCGGAGCCAAGCACATGATGTGACGGTCAGGTTGAAACTATGCAATGCGCATCCGATGGTCGGCCGGGATTCAAACTGCTGGGAAACTTCTTCATGCACCACGTTGCGCGCGGCAATGTTTTACCATCGCTGGGTCATCCAGGGCCGCTGGAGCCATTGATTTCAGTGGCTAGTAGGGTAGCAGCACCAAGCGTGCAAACGATGAAGAGCATTCAAGTTCAGGATTTTTTTATCTTTTCGAATCCCTCGAGACTGAGTGCTGAGGACGCCGCCCATGAGTATCACTGAGTCTAGGCCATTGACAAACCCTTCGCCAGCCCATGTTCCAGGGTCCGGAGGGGATTTCCCATCATCCGCCGTCACGTAAGATGCCCACCCGAGCCTCGCTTTCATTCCTCTAAGCCTTAAGGTGTTCTCCGGCAAATTTCTTTGCCACCTCAGCCACTGCTTCGGGTTCAAGGTTCCGCGTCATCGTCGTGTCGATGTCACAGACTCACGAGCGTGGTGAGCGCGTCGACGACATTCGGTCACCTGGACCTGCCAGGGTGTATTTCCCGACCACGATGAGAGCCTCTTTCAGCGGAGATTATGAGGCGTTAGATAAGCTCGGCAAGGGCGCAGGGCAGTCGACCACACGATGAAGAATATCGGAAACACTGGCGGGAAAACGATGACGAGTTGAGAACGATGACGAGTTGAGGATAGACGGCAGGAGGATGGACTTACATGCACCAATTGTCCCACCAAGTCCTTTCCAATATCTCTCCTATCCTAGACACAAACGAGGCGTGACTCAGCGATTGAGGTTGGGGTCCACGTTGACCTAACTCCTCGAGAATCGCTGCCATTTATTGGAAGCAATTCAGAACCTCTGCGGGACTGTTACGGGGTCCAAAATTCACCTTTGGCACCGCTTGCGAACGTGGCCACAATGTCCGTCACCAACAATGGTATCGAACCTCGTCATCCGGTTCCGCTGCAAACACGCATTGACATGCACCTCGTATTCCCTTGTGACCTCGATGTGCCCAAGACGTGGGGACGGAAGGAAGTATGGATCGATTGGAGCGAATCCACGGCTCCTGCTTCCACGTCACGGCCGTTGAGGATGGGCTCGAACTGTGTTGGCCAGGACTTTACTCCGGCCCAGGACAATGCTTCAATTGGGGCATCAAGGAGGGCGATCAGATCGATCGGGTCAGTCAGGGAATTTGCTAATATGAACCTTTGTATCAGTAAGGATAAGAGAAAGAAACCAATTGGGTACTGTTCACAATCTTCGATCCCCATTACATCAACGAGGGATATAGAGAAACGAAACCAGGGGCATTCAAAGAAGTCATGTATGGCGCGCTATAGATCCTTGCTGGCATGATCCCATGGGAGGCTACAGCATGCAGTGTACATCAATCAGTCAGGAATCGTCCAAAGGAAAGTCGAGACTCACCAAGCTCTCTCCAAACCTGTTACACTCATCTCAAGGACGAACATTCCCCCCACGTTATTGATGAACAATACAATCTCGTCTCGAGCGTAGGCGTAGGCGGCGTCGAGGCTAGCGAGGGCGATCAACATACAACACTGCTATCATAAGGCGAACCATGAACTCACCACTTCTCGCTCCAAACGCCCAATACTTTACACGCCAAAGTGTTCCCCCCCCAAGTCCCCTTGGACCCACCAAATTTGCCTCTTCCTCCTCTCCTCGCATTTGTGGAAGGAAACAGACGTCATCTGCGTGGATAATCATGTTCAGTCCTGGGTACCTTGCCCGCGCTTGTTCTATCACAAGCCCAAAGTTGAGTCTGTCCCCCGCATAGTTCTTGATCACGATCACCACGTCTCTCCCTGTCACTTCCTCCGCATTCTCCAGACCCGCAAATGCTGCGAATCCGACGGCAACCAACATCTGTTTGGCACTGGGACTGCCGGGCAAGGATGTCACCAGAAACCATAGACATGAGCATGCGATGCCCAACGTGGCGCGCGTTTTTGGGCAGTCCCGAGTTGAAGCACCGGCGCCGGTGGTCCAATTCATTTAGTGAAGGATAACTCACCAGGGAACTTCTCCCGTTGTATGTGCCAAGTAACTCGCGCCCGGCTCGTCTACTCCTGGCCCACACCCTCAGAATCGTTCCGAATCAGGCTTGCCAAAAAGTCTTCCCACCCCCGAACCGCCTATAAGACCACTCGAAAGACGTGTGCCAATTCATGGATCACAATGTAGGTGGTTCACTGGCTTTGAGGCAGGAACACGAGTGCGAGACGAGTTCGAAGGGGACGGCGAAAAGCCAAAAGGGGAAGGAGTAGATAAGAGATAAAGGTCGGTCTCGGATTGGTTCGGGCGTTGTCGCTACTCGTTTGTAGCGCAGAAGACTTTCTCGTTTGGACGGACTCGGATTCGATGGTGGGAACTACTTTCTTATTCTTCGAGAATGTACAGTGATGACTATATACGACTGGAGACAAAGAGCGAGTCGAGTGGCTCGACACGAGGTGTGATGTCAGTGGAGTAGAGGACAAGGAAGACTGAGTACGAAAAGAAATGAAAGGTTAGATAGACAAGACAAAGAAGTGAGAAGGTGAAGAGGTGAAGATGTGAAATGGTATCGATCGGGTCCGTGAAGGCAGCGGCGAGCGCGCGCAGCGCGTTCCTTACAACAATCTTCAAGTTGGCATCTCGATCCCATCACGACAAGGCTAGTCTGTGTTCCAGAGGTACATCCGGCACCGCCCATGATGCAGGATGTCCGTCCGGCGGAGTCATACAATTCACATTGTTGAACCCGCCACAGTCTGTCCTGCCTGCTTGCAATGAATATCACCTTCTTTGCCACCTCGATCAAATCGGACTGCCATACAGCATGTCGTAGATCACGTTCGTTGTATAGCACAGCCGGGTAGTGCTCACGTTGATGAACGATTATGCGACTTTCAACGATTTCGAATCGTCGAGGTTTGCCACCCCTTCCATGGTGTGGCCACCCGACGGAAACTCTTTACAGGAGCATACTTTGGCCGGCAAGTTTAAATCCACCCTAAAGTCTGCTACAGGCAAGTAGGGAAACACTGATAGCTCCAACTCGGATTCAACAAGCTCTGGTCCGCTGGACAACGCAGTCTGCAACATACACATGATACAAAACGGGCAGAGATCTAAAAGAACAGCCTCCATGGCATCGTTTGTCGAGACAATCATTTGCTGGGATCCCTTCGATACTGCTGCTGCTGCTGCTGTGCAATCTGCACCTTCTTTTCTGAAGGGACTAGTGATTTCCACTTGTCTGCGATCGAAAAAAAAAATCAACCATCGCTCGTCACCACAACCACCCAGGATAAGAGCTCACCCGTGAAACCAAAGAAACTAGAAGTCATCCCATTTCCTTGGTCTTGGGGACCCGGGGTTGAGGATTGATAAAACGAGCCTTGCCGAATACGGTTTGCCTTCCAGTATCGACAACGTTGCTGGTCTGCAGTAAACTGGCCTTCCGAGATGTGTATCTGGGATGATACACCGCATGAGTGACGTGTCCCTGCAAGAAGATTTCACAAAGCGCTCACCTTTGTCTTCGGAGTGGAACTTCCAAAGTCTGCTAGCTCAAAAAGGAATTCGGTCTCGGGCCAGCGAATTCTGGCGATCACCTCCGGTAAGCACGGTAACAAGTACGTTCACATGTACTCACTCGTAAAAAGCAGTGTTCTCTTCGGCAACGTGCACTTCCTTGACTTGCCACGCCACGGGAAAGTCGCTCGGCACCACAAGCGCTTCCTTGGATATTGATTTTACGGTCAAATATTTCCCGTATTTGAGGTTTCGAATCGAGTGACCCGCTCCCAGCGGGTGAACCTCCCACTGCCATCGACTGCTAAGTGACGCGTGAAGGCTGAATAGGAAGCAACACCACAGACCTTTTGGGTATCCAGCTCTTTAGGCGGCATTCCTGAGTCATGTCATGAGGATGTGCAAACGTATCAACATGGGAGAGAGATGGACCAACCAACGATGGTATGATCACTAGCCATCTCCATCGCAGTCCCACTTTGTCGATTGACAAACGAGTACGTCCCACGATGAATGGGCATTCTCTTCCGGGTGTCCCCACGAGTTAAAGACGAGGACGCGTTCGTCTGTCCAAAGGCTCGAAAAATTGACACGGACATGTTGAGCGAGAAATCGTTATGAGAGAGATGAGGGCGAGCGATGGGCTTTTGAAGCCCTCGAGGCGGATACCGCCAACAGCCACCATGGACATGCAGACGCCGCGTGGTGTCTGTCCACTAGAGGCAAGGGGGTTCAGATACCGAAAGAACATTCTGTGCATTACCACTTGTATCCGACGCAGACGATTGTAGGTCTTCTCGACTTCTGAATGCTGTGGGCAGCGCGGGTTGCATGCATGGTGCCAGTCCGGAACTTGAATGCAATGCAAAAACGTTGGAAAGGCGTCCGTTGCGATAAGGAGCCCTGAGACTGTGTTTGGTGAGACTCTGAAGCAAGAAGACTCAAGTTAAGTGCTAACACACCATAGTATCGATCATTTTATCCCAAAATAGAAAATTTAAAGGAAACATACTGAGGATCAACCAGAGCAAGGAGCCTCACAACTCGGACCTCGAGTTGTGAACCCAACCCTCCAATTGCTGCGGCATGCCGTCGGATCGTCCAAGGCAGTACAAAGCTATTCGCTACTCATGTCCGCAGGAATGGAAACGAGACACACCAAGTGGATTGTGATAGGATTTTACGGTGCGGACCCCGTGTCAAATGATGATGGCGGTTGTTGAAACATCATGGGCCCATTGCCTGTGTAATTCTAGAATCCCAACCCGGTGGGATAGTGGGCACTGCGCCATTAACATCATCTATGTCTCCATGACGCTCCTGCAATGGTACTTTTGATATTTGATAAATGTTGATGAGACTTGACACAGGCTGGCAGCGGCGCTGATAGATGACCAGATGACCAGTGTGGATGTGGCGATTCAGATGTGAGTCGCCGTTGTCCAGACGTCCATTCTCGACATTCTGCCGGCGTTCTGGGACTAATAATCGTGGGAACTCCGGAGAATTTCCAACACCAAAATGCAATTGTCAAAATGCATCCGGTGCAAGTCTCGAAGCCAAAAGATGATCCATGTCAAAAACGTCAAAGTATTCTAAATTTATTCCTGGTGACAAATTACCAAGTACGGTCCTTCGAGTACAGTAATACCAACCCAATAATAGATTGATAAATGAATGCAGCAGTGGATTCAGAGTCCAGGTGGAGATGCAGTCGATCCACGGCCTACTAGAAGGGTGGTCATGAAAACCATTCACTCATACAGACATCCGCATCAGGACTGGAGGAGGTCCTCCAGGATCAAATCCGATGCCTGAAAGTAAAAGCAAATAAGCGGTGCACTGGCGCTGTGCGTATGTCCAAACACATTACCTTCTCCGCAATAGCGTACACGGTCTGTTGAGGTGGTCCACCGATGGTAAGAGGGATGACGCCAGCATCCACGACGCGCACGTTCGCCAGTCCGTACACGCGAAGCCGGGAATCGACGACACCTAATCAGATCGTCAAGCGTTAGGTATCATCGTGACGAACGAGAGCCAACGCTCTGACCTCCCAAGTCTTGTGATGCCATTGGTGTTGTGCCTAGGGTGCTACGTCAGCGTATCGATCACGTTCTTAACAATGTATGCACCTGTCGGGTGGTTGATGGACTGATGGGACGATGCGTTCGCAACGATCGTAAGAACCAACATCGCAGACAATGGGAGAAGAGTACGGACCTGAACCGTGTCGAGCACGTATTGCGACCACTGGCTATCAGTCTGGACCGTAGTATTTGGTGTATTCCTCGACTGGATCTGGCTAGCGAAAGGTTCCGAAGCGACCATGTTGTCGAAGAACTGGGTTGCAGCAGTCAGAACAGCGAGATCTAGCTCAGTGTCAGCTCCTGCAATATTCAGGACGATCGGTGACAGAATCTTACCCCACTCGAATGCCATGTATTTGGGATCGATTACAGGGGAAGCTTGCGGGTTTGAGGAGTTGATGTGCTAGCAAATGAGAGCTAAGTAGGTGCATCAAACGAATCCTGAGAGGGCCTTACAACGGATCCACGAGAAAGCTCGTGCTAAATAGAGCGGTTAGTTAATATATAGCCCACATAGACTGGCGAGGACGAACCAAATTCCAAACTGCCACAGAACCATAGCCTTCGTTTGGCTGCGCAGTGCTCGCCACACCACCACGCGACAGATAAGTAAAGACGACGTATGGAACTCCAGAGTCTGCCATTTGTAGCGTAAGGTTGTATTGGGCGACCTGCAGTGGTGTCAATGTCATGCTACTGAGGACATTGTCCAGATTGGTGCGCAGCGTTGTGTAGTTGGACATGATGTTCTGCAGCGGCCAGTTGCCAGTGACACTCGCGGACCACGAGAACGCGCCGGTCTGGGCGGTATCACTGAACCCATGTCAGTTAACAGCGCACGGATAAATAATGCACAGGAGAACTAACTAGAGTTCCTTCTGCCCGTTAAAGTAAGTTTGGTTCCACGAGAGCCAATCTGTACTCCAATGTTAAAAAAGAAATCGTATCCATCGAAGGGGTTTCTTACCAAGCGTCATTACACCTTCGTTGACGATGTAGTCTGTCACAGTCAAGGGTTGGTCCTGCAGATTCTCGCCAATCTGTGGGAAGTCTAGTACAACAGATACGCCTGCGTTTTGCAAAATCGTCGCGTTTCCAACACCGGAAAGCTCAAGAACCTGGGGTGTTTTCAGGCTTCCTGATAAAGGTCCCCTACTCAGCCCGTATGATCTCAATCATTAACCCGGCACGTACCTGCACATAGAATAACTTCCCGTGCCGCATTCACGACATAGGTCGTGCCGTTGACGATGAACTCTACCCCTGTGGCTGTAATATTTCCACTTCCAAGAGTCGAGTTATCCCAGATGATTCGACTGGCAAGGGCTCCCATCAACACGGACAGATTTTCTCTCGCCCTTACCGTCGAGTTGTAATATGCAGGAGCAGCGTAGCTGCGTTTTCCAGTGGAAATGTCAACGGAACTGTCAATCCCAGCAAGAGGAACGTATGCAGTGTCCCCATCGTCAGGGTTGTAATTGAACGGGTAACCCAGGCTTGCACTAGTTTCACCCAAAAGAGTGTCGAGGGGAAGGAGATAAGTATTATAACGACTTTGAACATGCCCCTCGAAACCTTGCACGGCAGCCAGGGATTCAAAGTCGGCCGGCGTCGATTCAGGGATGAACTGTGCGCTGTAACTGGGAGAGGTCCAGTTTTCCACGCGCTTGAAATAGGGGAGAAGTGAACCGAAATCCCAGCCTTCGTTTCCAAACACTGTGGACCATGCGTCGTAGTCCGTGCTGTAGCCACGTTGCCATGCCATTTGATTGATGGCGGAAGAGCCTCCCAGTACTTTTCCACTACGAAGGGCGTCAAAAAGGTGAAATCAGAGCGGAGTGAATTTGGACAAACCGTGGGAACTGGATGGATCGACCGCCCAATGTCGGTTGAGGGACACTCACGAATCCCCAATTGTAACTGGGGTTGTACACGGTAGCATCTGGATTCTGCAGGTAGATGCTGGCACCATACGGCATATCAATGACAGGGTCACCGGATTCATTGTATGATCCCGCATCGATGACGCCGACACGGAGCTGTTGGGCCGACAGTCTGTTCGCGAGCACAAGACCTGCTGTTCCGCCTCCAACAATCACGACATCAAAGGTGGACGCCGCGAATGACTGTGGCGTCACAGTAGCTTGTGATATGACCATCCCAGCGAATGCGAGTGTTGTAAGGGGGCGAAACGACTTCATCTTGTGAAGTGCGTTGGGACTTGGGCGGGGCGGGTGAAAACAATGATGAAATTGATTCAAATACTGTAATACTTATATCAAAACACTTACAAGGGACGGGACGCAACGCAACGTTTACCTCGGCAGCGACAATCGCCGATTCGCTGAGGGGGAAGTGCCTCCATGGATGCGGTACAACCGCAGAATGGCAGGGACCGACTCAACGCGGAGCATCATCAGTGCATGACGACATCCAGTACCAGGCTACGACCGTCCTTCAGAGATTGGCCAAGAAATGATATCCTCGGCGTGATAGGAACCTCACGGACAGCGTCCCTATATTTGGAATGCGAGGTGCCTAACGGCACAAAGAGCCTTTGGAAGAAAGCGATACATCGTATTCAGAGTATTTTGATCCTCCGATCCTGTTCCGAATTGCACACAGAGCTAGGCGGATGGCTGGGTTCTCCGAAAAGGAAACACATCGTGATGTCCGTGTTTTGTTCTATGGCCCACATTAGTGCGAAGCCCACCACACACAGGACATGTACCAATCGGGTTTCGCGTTCTTGCCAGGTGATCGGGTAACAACCTCGAAATGTGAATGTCTGGAAACGCCACAACTCATCAACTAAGAAAAGACGAACGTATAGGATCACTGTCGCTTGGGTTGCCTGAGATGGATGATGAAATTGAAGAAATTGGGAAAGTCGCGAGTGAGTCCACAAATAGATGCTGAGCTCTGAGATGTGGATCATTTGATGATCTATTTGTGTCGTAAGGACAGACCTAGCTGGAAATATCAATGACCCGACACTCAGGAAATGCCCTTCTAAACATTTCAGCGGAATAACGAAACTGCATCGCAGGACTACACTCCAGAGTCCACCGCCTTGGGGTACGAGAAATTACGGCTGATGTTGGGAAGTGGGCAACGTGAAACGCAGCGACTGTTGCGGTTCAGGTCAACCAAGGCGGCCAGGATGAGGCAGGGGTGGTATCCGACACTGGCCGGCTCTTCTCACCGCTTCGATAACCTGTTAGGCTGTTCCCGGAGTCCAATTCCCCTGAACAGAGCAGCTTTGTGGAGTGAGTACCAGATGCGACTTATTTAAAAGCCGGAAGATGGGTGACATGAGAACCAATGAGGCTGAGTTGGGCAACGAGTACTACCGCCACACAGTAGTATCGCGTACGGCCATAGGATTATGACCCCGGTCTGAGGCAGATCCAGTGTTCGATTGCAAGAAATTAATCGAATCAAAGAGATCACGTGGCAACGAACTAGTGATTCGCACGACCCTCGTAGCCTTGTAGAGTCACTACCATGAGAATTGCCATCATTGAAGGAGAATTCGGTTCGACTCATGTTGCTACCAATGATTGAATGATTGAATGCTTGAAGCTTGAAGGTCGGACCATGTCACCTGCGGCCCTCTATGGCTGTGCAGGATCGGGAGCCGAAAGGAGGCGGAATTACCCGCGGGCAACGGGCGCGTAACAACTACCTTCGCCTTGCCGTCGTCGTGTGTGGCAGCTGCCCCTGGCCTCTCCACCACATTGGACCTGTCTGCACTGCTGCGCGCCCGCGTGATTGCTACAAGAGGATCACGCAGGCACGCGCTGAATCGCACGTCGCCTACGATAGAACACCCAGTGATAACTTGAAGAATGTTTATGAGCTATTTCTGGACGTAGCGCTCTCTCTCTGGGCCAACCGGAGGTATGTATGTTTGAAGTCGTTGGATGGACCACGGGTATCTCCTCACCTGATACCAGTAATGCCCACTTGGTTCGAATTAGTGGGGAAGAGCAAATGGCCCTGGCAGTGGTTCATGTACTAAGCTGGCGATACTAGCATTATTGACTGTGAGGCAAGCTTTTCATTCTTCACCTGTGGTTTTCCAGATGGGCTTCTGATGCGATGCCTGCCAAATTGTGAGGCCAAGAAGTTTGTCGGCGCTGCCTTGGCTCCTATCCCGTTGGAGATTTGATGGGCGGCGCCAACCTACTAAACTGTCCATATACCCCCCACCCGTAAGTTCAGACTTGCCGCTTACAGTAAGCCCACTTCCTCGCGCTCACATGATGGCCAATGATGGTCCCTTTCGAAATCCTAAATAATGTTCCATGAACCAGGGCCTACGGAATTCATCTATCACCGGCCCATTGCCAAGCAGTGTTCGAGTCCAACTCGGAGAGCACAGTTTTGTCACGCCGCGCTGTGAGCGGAAAGAAAGGGTGCCTGTGTTGTGGAGTCCGTTCCTTACCTTGTCCCATCTTGAGAGTTATGCATACACAGCATTGAAAGCTACATGAGCCGTGCGGGCATGCTCAATATCTGCAAGACGCTCGTCAGCCCCGGGCGCCAAGGCACTCGACATTACCTTTGTCCATCTCTCTGGGTCGCTGGGGAAGAACATCGGTAGCGCTGGATTGTCGGCGGACGTGAAGGGCGTGGCTCTGAAAAAGCCATTTAAAATCAGCGTTGATCTGGACCCCAGCAAGGTGGAGAATTGCTTAACGGGCATATTCCGGGGGTGAGTCCTCAACTTGCTGAAGTCGTGAGCGTTCTATATGAATTTGTATAGATTGGAACAGGACATGAAAGTTTGCCTCCGCGTTTGAGCATGCGAGGTTGGGCGTGCCACTCTCAATCCAACATACCTAGGGCTAGTCCTTATAGCGATGAGTGTACTTATTGAGATGGTTCACAAGGTCAGCGTAGTATGTTAGCTCGGGGTTATACGGCGGGCATCCTTATCAGTGATACTAGACAAGTTTGTTGTAGCCTCTACTGAAGCGAGTCGCGTAACTTGAGCACGGGGTCACGTCGCTCTCCGTGCTCATGTGGTCTCGAACGCTCGGGCCTGTATGTTGTACAAATGTGCATATTCGCCTCCTTTTGACAACAACTCTGCATGGGTGCCAGTCTCGACGACGGCTCCTTCTTTGATGCAACTATAGCAGAAAGAATGTCAGCCCTCGCCGGATACGGGCCCACATCACATGTATGGACATGTCAAATGACAAAATAGAAACGAAGACGTACATGATCAAGTCCGCGTATTTCGTCAAGTGTCCGAACCGATGCGTCACGAAGATCATCGTCCGAGCTTTTCTTTCCTTCCGGAGGTTGGCAAAGAGTTGGTATTCGGCTTCGGGATCAAGGGCCGAGCTGGGCTCGTCTACGGTAACGAGCTTTATGGAAGAGGCAAAGAGGCGCATGAACGTGCGCGCACTAAAGGTGTAAATATCAATCAGATACGGTCGTGAAACCAGGGAGTGTTTACGATCAGACGTACGCAACGAGCTTTTGTTTTTCTCCCCCTGTGGAATCACGAGTTGAACATACCAACAATAAATCGACAGGCAGTTCATCGTGGAGCCACTCACCTGAAACGCTTGCTGGTTTCTCCAACTTCTTTTGGATAGCTTCCAGCTCACTGTTCTGCTGACCTGCGTAGCTGAGATAAGCGGTCGTGACAGGCTCCAGCACCGTGTCATATCCATCCGAGAAGCCCTTTATGATGCCTTCCGCACCAGCACCCAACACAGCTTCCTCGATCTTGCGCCGGTCATCCATTGCTTCTGCCTCCGACGAGCCAAGTTTGATGTTCTCTTTGACAGACAGAGGATATAGTTGGTGCTCTTGAGTGAGCATCGCAATACCCTCTCGCAGCTCAGCCATGATGTACTCTTCGATCGGTATTCCATCGATTAGTATGCTACCCGAAGTGGGATCGTAAAATCGGCTCAATAGCTTGATGATGGTCGATTTTCCACTTCCGTTGGTGCCAACGATGACGACAAGCTGTCCTGGTTGAATGGTGAAGGAAACACCAGAGAGGGATGCGTGTTCGGATTTGCTGTTGGGATAGGAGAATGATACGTCTCTAAAGCACAAATGTGAGTTTTCATGCAGGGTATTGCGGATGTGATCCACTTACCGTACTTCGATGCCCATCCCTGAACTAGCCTCGTTCCCCGGACGCGGGAACGGGGTTGTTCCGTCTTTCATCTTATTCTTGGCATCAAGCGCAGTATAGACGTTCCTCATCCGTGAAAAAGAGCCTGGCCAAAGGTCGATGTCCCATCATATAGACATGAGGGTGTAGTACAAGGAAGTGGAGGCTTGGTCCAGCACGGCAAGCTGGGTAATGGACAGCTTGGAAGGACTGGTGAGTGCCAGAAAAGCGAAGTAAAGCTAACTAGCAGTCAGTATTGTGGTGGATAATGGTGGAATGCGACCTCACTATCGGACCATCTGAACAAAGCGTCATGATGATACCCAACAATGCTTCATGCTGCTTTGCGTACAACAATTCGGGTTCGGTATCAGGGGTATCTCCGAGACCGTCTTTCGCCTTGCAATACTCTGACATATGTCGAAAGGTTAGTTGTGGGTAAGGACCAAAACTGGAGAACTACCTTTTAACAAAAATTTATCCATACCTCCTACCATGACTTCCTGTTTCAGATCGTCCGCAACAAACCTTTCCAAGGCAGATTTGCGAATGTAAAACTTGTTCGTCGCATCGACCAAATAGGCTGAACAACGCAAACTGGTCAGTCAGAGGGGAATTCTAATTCACTTCGGGTATCGCACCTTTTGTCCAGAGGTCACTCGACATAAAGTGTTTGACAAAAGGGGGCAGCATGCAAAGAGCAAGGAATAGAGGTCCTCCATCATCGAGGCCAGTCCCAATGACATGCACGAAGAGACGGAGATGCAAAAGGAAAGATATCGCGTCCTTCATTATCGTGATTCCCCTCTCGAAACATCGGTATACATCCTCGGTGTCAATGTTGGATGCAGCGCAGTCTAGGCAAATGTGAGCACAGAATAACACTGGATGATGGAATAGACGCCCACCCTGAGAAGTTGCCAGATCGAAAGCCAACCTGGCTAGAATTGTCCCAATTCGCACCAGATACATTGAAAATCAAGGCGATCTCGGCTCACCGGAAAAAACACGAGCTTCGTATTCGTATTTGATACGCGAAGAATACGCGTGTTCGTTCTGTTGTCTGTCGAATAAGAATCCTAGGTAAATTCATATTCATAAACGGTTTCATGAACTTACGATAACCATCTCATATAGGCGCTCAATGCAGAACAAGCGACTCTGGATATCACTGCCATGTACAAATCAAAGGGTGTCTGGTTATCAGTGAAGCCTCTTGAAATCTTCCTCTCGATCTAGTGACACCAGTTAGTACCGACCCCGGAGGGGTTAGTGCACTCACAAAGAAAAACAAGTTCTTAGAGAAATAGAGCGAGAGTGGCCCCTCGATGGCAAACCAGAACTCTGCCACAATGCTAAGTGCAAGTAAACGAGGGCTGATGGTGTACAGGTCATAGAGGGCACGGCGGAGCAGCAAAAAAGTTGGGGCGAAGTTCTCCCGTCGGAGGTTGAAGATGGAAAAACGTGAATCTTTGAAGACCAGGACGCGCCATATACCAAGCATAAGCTCTTCATAGGGCAATTTGACGTCGTTTGGAGCACTCGGGGTCTCCGGCGTACGTGTCCATAACTTGTCGCGCAGCATCGTAAGTGGTCCCGACTTGGGTATGTAACTCCGTGCGGTTCAGGTCGACAGTCAGCGGGTTTAAAAAACATATCGGTGCTGTGGTCGGTTATCAAGACTGCGGTGTGATGTTGACCGTGAAGCGCAACATGAGGCAGTCTTGTGTGTACGCGCCTGTATATCGGGACTTAATCAGTTGCCGTGCAAGACATGAGCGGTTAGGTGTTAAGCTCCTACAGGACTGCCAAATTAGTGTCAGTCCGGTGGATATCCTCAAGATAAGGTTTAGATCGAAATGACTTGGTTCCCCGACATGCGAACACTGTCTACAGCCTGTACCCTAGTGGAGGGTAAACGACTGTCTGCATCCCGACTCTTGGGTCTGCCTGGGGGAGACTAAGCCTGTACATGCACCCAAGTGCATACTGTGAAGCCAAGGTGTTTGGGAAGACGATGGTGGGGAGGGTTTTGTTTAGCAGCGAGAGCAAGACTACGAAGTTAGCAATTTCAACATTGAACAGTTTCACCAGTGCTGTATCACAATAAACGTGGTGTAATGAACCCTGTTCTGTGTACATGAACCCACTAAAAAGTTGTTGTTGGTGACCCAGTGCTGGAGCAGCTGTGAGGAGTCCGTCAGGAGAGGTGCTCAGGTGTGCCAGGGCTGGGCCGCGGTGTGAGCGTTGTGTTGGTTGGGTTGCTTCGCTTTCCTCGTGCAGCGGCGTTGGGCTCGTGTGATACACCCGTTTCCTACTAGTAGGATTTGCGTATGTAGAAGCCTGCGGGTTCTCGCCCCACATAGAGGAATGTCAACAAGTCACATCGGTGGCAATACAGTAGCAGAGTCAGTCGCGATAGCTAACAATCTTTCCAAACGTGTCCGCCATACCCCAAGTCCCGCTCCTCAAGCACGACAACTGCACGATCTGGCTATGATCCACGAACAGATTGACGTCGACCCCAAACTCCCGAATGTACCAGTTGAACACTTTGGGATCCGCCGCCTCGAACATGACACGCTCCATCGGGAGCTCCTGGAGAATCGCCTGGATGACGTCCGTACGCGGAGACCGCACGTTCTCTGTGATCCCCTCGCTCTCGATCATGAGACGCTCCACGCCAGCATCTAAGAATTTCTTTCCGAGGTTCACGATCTTAGACGGGTCGCTCGTTCCCGTCGATTCCAGCAGCGCGACGTCCGTGTCTCCACCAGCGCCGAACTGGATTCCAAGTTCGGGTTTGGGTGTCAACCCGTGGCTCTGCACTTTTTCAATCAGTCGCAACCAGTCGTCTGGCGGGAAGGAGAGGAAGCCCGCTGAGAGCTCTATGACGTCAAAGCTGTGGGAAACCGTGGGTCTCTGTCGTGCATGTCTATGTTGGACGAGTTGCTTACCCTATGTCTTTGCATTTCTTCAGGTACCGGTCGACGACAGTGGTGACATTTGCGTGCGTTAATACATGTTCCATCCATCCACCCTGGGAGCAGACCAGAGCCAATGCATATGAGTGCACTCGACAACACGAAGACAAACGTACGGTCGAGACATAAACGTCATACTCGTGCGCGAGTTCGATCATCTCCATCACTGTTCGCTCAGGAAAGAGTGCGAATGAACCCCCTGCGAATTTGAACCCGTCGATATGGTAGCTCATCGTCTCGAGAACGTCCTGAAGGTGCCGCTTTCCGTACGCTGTGTAATACGGGCCGCGTATTTCAGTCACACCGAGCTTGCGGGGCTTCTGAGTGCGCGGGTTCGAGCGAACGAAGCCGAACCCTGTTTCTTTATCCTGGATGAGCGTCTGTGATTGTGAAGCTTGTGTGCGAAGGCTGGTCGTCATCAATCTGGCCCCGTAAACGCCAACACGGGACTGAGGCAGACGCATCGACCGAGTTAGAGGACGCAATGCAGACATTTATCTGAGGTGGTGGTTGGTCAAGCTCAATCAGATGTTCATTGATTTATACTAGTTGGTGTTGGGGTAGTGACGTCAATGCCCCCCACTATAGGGGCTACCAGGACAACCTCCTCGATTCCTACCACCAAACGAACCACGCAAGTCTAGAGTTCAGAATGCAGTAGGTCCTCTCTTCCGACGAATACGTGTTGTGCGCTGCGTTCGGATGTGCCGCGCTTCTCATCTCTGGCATTCTTGACGATACTCGCCCCACGTTCAGCGACGATATACGTCGGGGCCATCGTATGAGCCGCAGTGACGAACGGCTATCATCACCGTCAGGCCATACAAAGCCAGAGACACGGACGCGAACTCACAAAAACGGACGCATCGATGATTCGCAACCCATGTGTTCCCTTGACGGATAGGTCGGGATTGACGACACCACCCTGAGCATCCCAGCTGGACATGCTCGCTGTACCCACCATATGATGAATCGTTCCCGTCCGTATACGGATGTATTCTTCCAGCTCCTCGTCAGTCATGTCATCCGATAATCCTGTGCATTCCATGAACAAGCTGACCACGACCCTCGCACACAAAACGAACCTCCATAGGGGCCAACGACGAATTGAGCGAGTGAGGGCAAGCGCAAGAACTCGCGAGATATCTTGACAGCTTCACGCATGCAGTATATATCGAAATCCGTGCCGAGCATGCCGAGTTCGATGACAGGCTGGATCCATGGATTGGAGCTAGTGAGTGAGATTGATCCACCTTATTGATGTCGTTAGTATTCGATGGAGAATAGTCAATCGCAAGGTACGTACGGGACGAAGGCGATGCGACGATATTAGAAACTGTCAGGAAACCTTTTGAGGTTCCATGGGATAGGTCAGCCGTGACGAAGGTAGGCTTTTCAAACGTGTCAGTTCTGCAATGAGACGATGGTATAGGTAACTGACAGTGAATATCGTCGCGAAATGAGGACTCCTAGGTCCCGCGGAAGGGTCTGGGACGGAACTGAATATAGTGGAGTCGTCAGGGAGCCGCAGCCAGCCAGTTTGGCTGGATAGTGACAGCCCCATGATACCTGTATGACTCCGCTTCCATTCCTCTAGTGCCTCAGCCCGAAACGTTTCATTTTGGATGTACTGGTCAAGTTGGTTGCCTTCCGAGGTTATATAGGGCTGGGAAAACAGTGGGTGATCCTGTAAGTTTTTCCCAACATCAGGCAGGTCTACGATGGGAGTGATTCCAACTGCTTCAAGCTCTGTTGGATCGCCGATTCCGGAGAGCATCAGGAGATGGGGTGTCTCGATGGAACCGCAACTAAGGATAACTTCGAACTTGGCCGTCATTCTGTAAACACGTGCTTCGGGTATCTTCAGCATTGAAACAACAGGTGCGGAAATGTTATTTACCTTGCGGACCAGTAGCTAACTCAACAGTGCGGAACGACGGGGATCCCTGGACGTGCTCTGTGATGAGGAGTCTAAGCACTTGAGTATTCAGCAGGACATCCAAATTATCGCCTCTTGCAAGTGCTGGACGGATATAAGCTGTCGAAGCACTATCCCGAACACCATGATTGATCGTCGCTTGGTTGTAACCTAACTAAAGTCAGTAACAGCGGAAACAGTTGCAAGTGACCTTACCGAAGCCGAGGGGGTTCCCCGTATTCAAATCTTTTTTGAATTGGAATCTTTCAGGCATGTCCTGTGTCGCCTTCATGATGAGGTCGTCTGCTGGCAAGAGAGCGTGATTAGGTAAAGATATGGAGAGCGGCCCGTTGGATCCATGCGCAGTTGCGTCGATCTGTTCTGATATGTCATGACCGTCAGTCGAAGGCGTGAGGCGTTCCAACTGTGGCCACGTCAGCGAGATTTCACAACGAAGAGTATACCTCCGCGCGTACCTTCTGCATGTAGGGCAACAAGTTTTCCCAACTCCAACCGTCATCGTTGGTTAATTTGGCCCACCGATCATAGTCATCGGTGGAACCCCTCGTAAAGGTAAGTAGGTCTGACAGATGGACAGATGTTACTAGATGTGAGAGTACGAAGAGAGATCGACTTACTGACGGTGGTCGACCCACCGAGACCCTTTCCACGGACATAGTGCAGCGTTTTGTTCGCAAGACCTTTTTGTGGGGTGGTAGTTACGTTCCAGTCGAACCGCGTCTTGTGAAGCGTGGTCGCCATGAGTGGGACCGGGACCCGTTGCGCAAGCGAATCGTCCCCTCGATCATCACCACCGGCTATTCAAGTGAGCGTCAGTCTACGACCACAATGGTATTTGGTCGAGATGCGCGCCTTCGATGAGGAGGACATTGATGCTCGAATCCTCCGTCAATCTGTTTGCGACGACGCTTCCCGCATTACCGGCTGTGCGTAACAGGGTTTGCCTCGACGGTGGCAGGAATATCAATGCAAATTCATACCTCCAACGACTACGTAGTCGTACGTTTTGTGAGAAGGTAATTCTGCGGGGTCATTGAATATGGCAGCACAAGCTGGCAGAGCAGCGTTGAGGAGCAATAAAAAAACGAGACAAAAATTCAGCGATGCACCAGGCAGCATGGAAAAGAGAGGGAGAGAAGGAGTATTACCTGTGCATATGCCCTGCTTTTCCCTTCAAGTTCAACAGGCATGTGCGCTGAGAGTAATGTGGAGAGAATCTACACGTCGAGATCTGATCCGCACAGAACGCGCTGGCGAACTCACCGGCGACGGGGTTCAGAGTTGTGGAACAGATTCCCACTCAAATTTTGGATGCGATGCCAATAGCCCAATCATCCTAAGTTACCTTTTGCGAACTGGAAAGTTCAAGCACATCCCGTTGGTAGGGACTTGCCTATCATAGGACCTGATTCCCGCGCCCGACTGCGCTCCAATCACGGGAACCCCCGGCCGGGCGCTTAGACTCTAGCCCAAATATAGAAAATATGTATGAAATGTCGTGGAGTCTTCGCAACTTATGCCCTCTCATTGGCTGATTGGCCTTCTAAGTGATCCCATCAAGTGTCTTACAGCACGGGTCGCTTTATTTCACCGGTGTGATCAATGATGCTGACCCGCTCAAGCGGATCACAATAGAATGGCGGAAGCCATGACTACCGTGGTGCGCTGCACATACGAAAAAGGTGAGACTCCGCCGTGATATGTGAACTCTTGATTCCACTTTGCAGCCAGGTACCAACACTTTTCTGAGACGAGCCCCGACGCGTAGGTAGCTGTAATGTTTCATCCGGTTTAGTATCCGGAGTCGATGACGCCGGTGAACACGGGCCATTCCAAAGCTGACGAACGGAGTAACGACGAACTTCGGCCCTCCAAGTCCATCTGCAAGGTACAATCAAGGGCGATGACTTCGAGAACCGCCCGAGGTGGCTAACTTATCATGTGCGTGCCTTTCGACTTAGATATCTACTCACTTTGCCTCATACATCCCTTCGCGCGCGCGTTTTTTCGGTTAGCAGTCATGGCGCTCGCTCTCTCAAAAAGTCTTGCTCTCGGTGTTGTCATTGTCATGTTTCTCGCTACGGGGTTTCGTGGGCCCTTTGATGCTCTTAACTCTCTATTCTTGGCTCCGACACTGCAGAGAAGCGTCGATTTCAATGGTGATCCTGTTTGCGAAGTCATCAACCGATCTACATCAACTGCATCAGCCGTGCGCTGGCCTGGTTAGTTTATGTTTCTTGTAGCTGCACCAAGGGTTAGCTGATGTGTTGTTCGCAAGAAACGTCCGATTACAATACCGACATTCACCATTGGGCGCCCTCGAGCATGAAGCAGTCCGTCTGTTCGGTTGTACCTGGAAGCCCCCGAGACCTGGGGATAATAGTATGTCACATCCGTATCGTAACCCGTAATCGCCCTACAAGTCATCCTCGTAGCTTCAACTTCTTGGCTGGACAAATACACCTTTTGCTGTAGGTAATTTCATCATATCAGAGGTTCGCTGCTTATAGGCATCGTAGATATCCGGAGGTGGTCACGCGTTGAACCCAGGCTTCTCCTCTACCGAGGGGGTCCATATTTCTATGTCACGTTTTAATTTTCTCCAGCATAATGAAGAAGAAGGAACAATCGAGGTCGGAGCTGGCCTACGTTGGAACGACGTGTATGGACTCCTTAATCCAAAGGGATACAGCGTCGTCGGAGGCCGTGTGAACGACGTTGGGGTAGCGGGTTTCATATTGGGAGGAGGTAATACTTCCGGAGGACTTCTGGAACGTGGTGTTGATGCAGTTTAGGTCTATCATGGACAACCAATGAGCATGGTCTAACCATCGACACCCTCGTGTCATGCGAGATAGTGTTGCCCAACGGCACGGTCACAGTCGCATCTGAAGATACTAATCCCGATCTCTTCTTCGGACTAAAGGTGTGTCAGACAGTCTTTGCCAGTGTGATTTCAACCCAAACTCACTACACGAGCAGGGAGGGTTCAACAACTTTGTGTGTCCTGCAGGTTGAGTCATTCTGCCAACTACTTACACTTTACAGGGTGTGGTCACCAAATTTACTCTTCGTGTGATTCCGCAAAGCGAAATATGGGTGAGCCCACCTTATTCCAAGCAAAGACCTGGTTGAGAGCTTCTCAGGGAGGCGCAGTCATCGTTCCCGAATCTGAAATCGAGCACGTCAACCACGCCGTCGCTCATTTCGCAGACAATGTTCGAGACGTCAAGGCGACGATGAACGTCATATATGAATATGCCGAGGGAGCTGTAGGTTCTACCGACGAAACCGTGTGCATTACCTTGACCAAATTACAGATGACCGCAATCGTAATCCTATTTTATAATGCACCAGAACCACCTCTTGGCATGTTCGACGAGGTCTTCGCCATCAATAATACTGTTTCGCAGGTATCCACGATGTCTTTCGCGACTCTTCTGAATGCGGGTCAACCTAGAAACACGCCCCGGCGGTACGTTGGGTCAGCGAGCTATTCGACTACGAGACGTTGACAAACTACACAGGATACAAGGGGTAGCTCCGATACAACGCTGGACGCCATCGATTCTCCGAAAGATTGCCAATGAAACTAAGGTCAGATTATCTTGCACACGTGCAAAGAATACTTGCTGACGATGACCACCCGATAGTTCTGGGGGAGCTACCTAGAAGAGAATCACTCGGGCCACTTCTTCGATTATATCGTCGAGGTGTTCCTTCCGGACTACTTCAACCATGGAGCGCCCTCAGCATGGCCTGCAGACCGTTCTGTTGTGCACTATCCACTCAACATCGCCTTCGCGTGGTTCGAGGAACGATCGGACGAGGCCGTACACAATGCATTGCGTCAGACTATCCGTCAAGTTCGCGACGATGCCGAAGCGGAAGGACAATCGCTCGCACACGCGTCCCTGTACCCGAACCTGCCTATCGTCGGAACCCCACTGGAGGATATGTATGGCAATAACCTGCAGCGGTTGAGGGAGATTAGGAAAATATATGATCCAGACAATGTGATGGACCTCGCTGGAGGGTGGCGCTTCTGAAAGTCGATCTTGTACCTTACGTCCCTAGGGGTCATTATCCATTTCCATGGAAGCTTGAACTTGGAGTCACCTTGGTTCTGGGTCAGGCAGTCTAAGCTCGCGGTCCGCCATCATGGATCGGTCCAAAGTGACCTTTGTGGGAAGGACACGGAACTTGCACATGAGAAGTACAAATGATAATCGCACCACGTGAATGTACGGCAAGCCTTTGAGACGCCGTAGGTAATGGGACAACTGGCCCACCGTAGCCAAAAGTGGTGTTACCTAGCTGTGAAGATGCGCGTGTGTGAAGAAAGGCATAAAGGAAAATGACTACTACACCGATATTGCCGCAACACCCCAGCTTGTTACCCAGCATCGACTCAATCTTTGAGTGACTAGCATCAGCCTCCCGCGATCGCAGTCCGCTCACAGCGCGCCCATCGCACTTTCTAATCATGATAGTTGAGGTAAGCGTTGACCAAGACGTCCGGCCTTCATACTGACGCCCGACGACCAACTTGATTCGAGGCCAGCTCATGTATCATAATCACATCAAAGTGTAAGCACCACGATCATCTAGAAACTCACGTGTATACATAGCACGATCGCATACACCGTCTTCTTCACTCTTTCACAATGTCCCTGCCATCCTCTCAACTTGCATTGTTCATCGCGAGCCGCGTCCCAAAGTACACCCTCAGGACGCATACTGTCCCGGTTCCTGATCCTGGCGAAGTTTTGATCAAAGTAGAAGCCGTGGCGCTTAATCCTACAGACTGTTCGTTTGCTGCACCATAAACATGGTGTTGATTCGACACTCACCTTCTCATTCTCTCTTTCTTCATAGGGAAACTTGTTGCATTCGGAATAGCGCAGCCCGGAAATGGCGCCGGTAATGACTTCTCTGGAACAGTCGTCGCGCTCGGCAAAGGCTCCCACGACGTATCAGTCGGAGACAGGGTGAGTCTACACACTTGTGGGTTGTAACAAACAAAAAATACTTTACCTCCGATGGATAAGGTCGCGGGAAGAGTGCGTCCAGGTTTCGATAAGAGGAATTTCGCGTTCCAGCAGTACTTGGCGACACGCTCCGACCTGCTTATCAACGTACCCAACAAAGTGTCTTTTGAGGAAGCTTCTACTCTTACTCTCGCAGGGACGACGGCGGTGGTCGGCCTGCAGCGCCTGGTTGGTTTTCCACGACAGGCGGAATCGGGAAAAACGTTACTTGTCTGTGGCGGGACCTGTACGTGATCCTCACATCAGTGTGCTATCCAAATCGTTCATGCATTATATGAATTCAGCGTGCGTTGGCATGTACGTATGCCAATTTGCTAACCTCGTTGGGCTGCGCGTCATCGCGACTGCCTCACCGAGGAACTTTGACCTCGTCCGCTCGCTTGGTGTGTCCAGCGTGATCGATTACCACGCCCCCGACGCGCTCCAGCAAATTTTGGAAGCTGCTGGCACTTCTGGGGTCGACTTTGCGTTTGACGCCGTCTCTACGCAGGACACTGTCCGTCTCGCTAGCGAGGTGCTCAAAGCGAAACCTCACGGACGGAAGAAGGCAGCCATCGTCCTCCCCATCGATCCAGCTGCAAAGGATCCTGCTGTGGAATATTATTCTGTTTCGATCAATTCAATATACAACAGGGAGCCCACACCCGTGTCTCAAAGCACCCCAGTTCGTCACATGCACACCTTTGTTTCTTCTGTTGCTTCATTGATGGCGCTGGATGTATTGTAGGCAACCCAGAGCGATTATGAAATTGCCCGAATCGCATATAGGGCTATCAGTCGTTGGCTCGAAGAAGGAAAACTGAAGCCTAGCCCCGTGACCTTGAAGCCGGGTGGCTTGAACGGTATCTCGGAGGGAATCGCGTTGTTGAAAGCCAACAAGGTTTGGCACTTCAAGTTCCTTCCATGCGCTGCTTTGGCTGAGTGACATATTTTGACCTAGGTGTCAGCAACCAAACTGGTATATAGAATCGCGGATACCTCGAAACCAAGTACCTGAGGATACCTAGTTCCGTGTGCTGCTAGTACCGTATTCCAACTGTAGGAGTTGTTGAATATGACCCATGTTACTACTTACTCACTGTGAGTAAGTCAGGTTATTCCAAGAAATATACGTGGCTGTGCTGTAAATGTGTGAATGGAGCACTGCCACGGTCACTGCCACAACCCGCCAGAAGTTCGAGTGAGGCTCGCGCTCGAGGCCCAGCTGGCACGACCGGAGTGAGAACTGCACCCGATCGATGGACGGACATGCGCGCGGCAAAAAAAAATATCGTTCCCGAAGTCGGGAGACGCGATGTGGGAGTGCCGCCAGTTGAGCCCGAGCAGGCGCACTCCCGCCCCGGCGGGCCGGAAAATTTTACAGGGACCATTCCGAATTTGGCACATTTACCGTAAATTTTCCCGCCCACCTCACTTTACGCACTTTACGCCCGCCAAATGGGCACTTTACACCACT